>JAXRKP010000575.1:217500-267937 GCA_037039925.1 Doris montereyensis
ACAGTTTATTGATTTTACAAGATATCCTAAGACTGACCTGTTCCACAGTTTATTGAGTTTACAAGATATCCTAAGACTGACCTGTTCCACAGTTTATTGAGTTTACAAGATATCCTAAGACTGACCTGTTCCACAGTTTATTGAGTTTACAAGATATCCTAAGACTGACCTGTTCCACAGTTTATTTTATAATTTGGCTTTTTCGTCTTGATTCGAATTGATATGTAGTTTATATATTTGTTTATCATGATCGTTCATCACATTTTGTTTTCGTAAATGTGTTTTAAATTTGAATATGATAATTAGATTCGAGGCGAGATCTGACGATATATTCCTTGGGAAAGACCTAGGTGCAAATGGGTACAGGCACTACCTTTAGTGTGAAAACATGCATCAAACCAACATCCTGTACGGGAGGTGTTAACGAATCACCTGTTTCCTCACATGTTAAGTCGTAAGTCCCGTATTTAGAGTTAAATGTAGGGTAAGCAAGTCCCGTATTTAGAGTTAAATGTAAGGTAAAGCAAGTCCCGTATTTAGAGTTAAATGTAGGGTAAGCAAGTCCCGTATTTAGAGTTAAATGTAGGGTAAGCAAGTCCCGTATTTAGAGTTAAATGTAGGGTAAGCAAGTCCCGTATTTAGAGTTAAATGTAGGGTAAGCAAGTCCCGTATTTAGAGTTAAATGTATTTATTTAGAGTTAAATGTAGGGTAAGCAAGTCCTGTATTTTGTATAGATTTTTATAATAATTTTTTTGATTGTTTCCAATATCTCAAGTGGTTCAGATATATCCCTATTTTCACCTCTGAGTTCATTTATGGTGTTATTGGTTGATTTGCTCCTTTCTAAGTTCAGAAAGACTTTATTACACTTCTCTCCTTCTTTGATCCCTATTATTTCAGATCTTATTTGTGCACCTCTGGTTTCTTCCCTTTGATTGATTTCCAGTTCTTTCTGCCTGAAATGTAGTCTTGTCCTAAGTTTCTCACTATGTGGATCTTCAGCGCCTTAATTTTCCATTTCGTTTATTTGCCATAGAAGGTTATTTGTTTTCTTGTTCGATTTTGATTTTGATTACTCAGACTTAAATGTAACATAAAGTAAGTGCTAATTTCAAAATTGAGCGTAGGTCTAAAGTAAGTCCCAAAGTCAGAGTTGAAAGTAGGCTCTCTGTAAGTCCCAAAGTCAGAGTTGAAAGTAGACTTAAAAAGTAAGTCCCAAAGTCAGAGTTGAAAGTAGGCTAAAGTCAGTCCCAAAGTCAGACTTGAAAAGTAGGCAAAATCAGTCCAAAGTCAGAGTTGAAAGTAGGCTAAAGTAAGTCCCAAAGTCAGAGTTGAAAGTAGGCTAAAGTAAGTCCCAAAGTCAGAGTTGAAAGTAGGTCAGAGTAAAATCAGTCCCAAAGTCAGAGTTGAAAGTAGGCTAAAATAAGTCCCAAAGTCAGAGTTGAAAGTAGGCTAAAATCAGTCCCTCTCTCTCTCTCTCTCTCTCTCTCTCTCTCTCTCTCTCTCTCTCTCTCTCTCTCTCTCTCTCTCTCTCTCTCTCTCTCTCTCTCTCTCTCTCTCTCTCTCTCTCTCTCTCTCTCTCTCTTGAAATATGTCTCTCAGGTCTATCTCTGTGTCTATCTTTGTTTGTCTGATTGTCTGCATATGTCTTTATCTCTCTCTCTCTCTCTCTCTCTCTCTCTTTCTCTCTCTCTCTCTCTCTCTCTCTCTCTCTCTCTGTATCTCTCTCTCTCTCTCTCTCTCTCTCTCTCTGTCTCTGTCTCTCTCTCTCTCTCTCTCTCTCTCTCTCTCTCTCTCTCTCTCTCTCTCTCTCTCTCTCTCTCTTTATCCACTTGAAATATGTATGTATGTATCTTTGTTTGTCTATTGTCTGCATATGTATGTATGTATATGTATTTATGTATGTATGTATGTATGTATGTATGTATATTGTATGTGTATGTGTATATGTATGTATGTATGTTGTGTGTGTATGTGTGTGTATGTGTGTATGAATGTATGTATGTATGTATGTATCTAAGCTTAGAGTACTTGTGTCTGGTTATTAGAGTGATGTTTTTGCTGTGTAGGATGCAGTGGCACACCCCGTTTCAAATCCAATGCAGATGTAACATCTGTCCTTTTTGTGGGTGTAACATCTGTCCTTTTTGGGTGTAACATCTGTCTTTTTTGTGGGTGTAACATCTGTCTTTTCTGTGGGTGTAACATCTGTCCTTTTTTGTGGGTGTAACATCTGTCCTTTTTTGTGGGTGTAACATCTGTCCTTTTTGTGGGTGTAACATCTGTCCTTTTTTGTGGGTGTAACATCTGTCCTTTTTGTGGGTGTAACATCTGTCTTTTTGTGGGTGTAACATCTGTCCTTTTTGTGGGTGTAACATCTGCCCTTTTCTGTTGGTGTAACATCTGTCCTTTTTTGTGGGTGTAACATCTGTCCTTTTTGTGGGTGTAACATCTGTCCTTTTTTGTGGGTGTAACATCTGTCCTTTTTTGTGGGTGTAACATCTGTCTTTGTTTTGTGGGTGTAACATCTGTCCTTTTTTGTTGGTGTAACTTTTGTCCTTTTTGTGGGTGTAACATCTGTCCTTTTTGTGATGTAACATCTGTCCCTTTGTGGGTGTACCATCTGTCCTTTTTTTGGGTGTGGGTGTAACATGTCCTTTTTTGTGGGTGTAACATCTGTCCTTTTTTGTGGGTGTAACATCTGTCCTTTTTTGTGGGTGTAACATCTGTCCTTTTTGTGGGTGTAACATCTGTCCATTTTTGTGGGTGTAACATCTGTCTTTTTTTGTGGGTGTAACATCTGTCTTTGTTTTGTGGGTGTAACATCTGTCCTTTTTGTGGGTGTAACATCTGTCTTTTTTTGTGGATGTAACATCTGTCTTTTTTGTGGATGTAACATATGTCCTTTTTGTGGGTGTAACATCTGTCCTTTTTTGTGGGTGTAACATCTGTCCTTTTTTGTGGGTGTAACATCTGTCTTTTTTTGTGGGTGTAACATCTGTCATCTTTTTTGTGGGTGTAACATCTGTCCTTTTTGTGGGTGTAACATCTGTTTTTTTGGGTGTAACATCTGTCCTTTTTGTGGGTGTAACATCTGTCTTTTTTGTGGGTGTAACATCTGTCCTTTTTTTGTGGGTGTAACATCTGTCCTTTTTTGTGGGTGTAACATCTGTCTTTTTGTTTGTTTTGTGGGTGTAACATCTGTCCTTTTTTGTGGGTGTAACATCTGTCCTTTTTGTGTGTAACATTGTCCTTTTTTGTGGGTGTAACATCTGTCCTTTTTGTGGGTGTAACATCTGTCCTTTTTTGTGGGTGTAACATCTGTCTTTTTTTGTGGGTGTAACATCTGTCCTTTTTTGTGGGTGTAACATCTGTCCTTTTTGTGGGTGTAACATCTGTCTTTTTTTGTGGGTGTAACATCTGTCTTTTTTTGTGGGTGTCATCTGTCCTTTTTTGTGGGTGTAACATCTGTCCTTTTTTTGTGGGTGTAACATCTGTCCTTTTTAGGTGTAACATCTGTCATTTTTTTGTGGGTGTAACATCTGTCCTTTTTTGTTTGTGGGTGTAACATCTGTCCTTTTTTGTGGGTGTAACATCTGTCCCTTTTTGTAGGGTGTAACATCTGTCCTTTTTTTTTTGTGGGTGTAACATCTGTCCTTTTTAGGGTGTAACATCTGTCATTTTTTTTAGGGTGTAACATCTGTCCCTTTTTATGTTTGTGGGTGTAACATCTGTTTTGTGGGTTAACATCTGTCCTTTTTAGGGTGTAACATCTGTCCTTTTTAGGGTGTAACAGCTATCCTAGGTTTTTTTCTGTCCTATTTAGGGTGTAATATCTGTCCTTTTTTTAGGGTGTAACATCTGTCCTTTTTTAGGTGTAACATCTGTCCTTTTTAGGGTGTAACATCTGTCAATTTTTGTGGGTGTAACATCTATCCTTTTTAAGGTGTAACATCTGTCATTTTTAGGGTGTAACATATGTCCTTTTTTGTGGGTGTAACATCTGTCCTTTTTGTGGGTGTAACATCTGTCCTTTTTTGTGTGTGTAACATCTGTCCTTTTCAGGGTGTAACATCTGTCATTTTTTGTGGGTATAACATCTGTCCTTTTTAGGTGTAACATCTGTCCTTTTTAGGGTGTAACATCTATCCTTTTTAGAATGTAACATCTGTCCTTTTTAGGGTGTAACATCTGTCCTTTTTAGGGTTTAACATCTGTCCTTTTTTGTGGGTGTAACATCTGTCCTTTTTTGTCGGTGTAATATCTGTCCTTTTTTTGTGGGTGTAACATCTGTCCTTTTTAGTGTGTAACATCTGTCCTTTTTTGTTGGTGTAACATCTGTCCTTTTTTGTGGGTGTAACATCTGTCCTTTTTTTGTGGGTGTAACATCTGTCCTTTTTAGGGTGTAACATCTGTCATTTTTTGTGGGTTTAACATCTGTCCTTTTTTGTGGGTGTAACATCTGTCCTTTTTGTGGGTGTAACATCTGTCCTTTTTAGGGTGTAACATCTGTCATTTTTAGGGTGTAACATCTGCTCTTTTTTGTTGGTGTAATATCTGTCCTTTTTTGTACGTGTAACATCTGTCCTTTTTTGTGGGTATAAGATGTCCTTTTTTGTGGGTGTAACATCTGTCCTTTTTTGTGGGTGTAACATCTGTCCTTTTTGTGGGTATAACATTGTCCTTTTTAGGGTGTAACATCAGTCCTTTTCTGTGGGTGTAACATCTGTCATTTTAGGGTGTAACATCTGTCCTTTTTTGTGGGTGTAACATCTGTCCTTTTTAGGTGTAACATGTGTCCTTTTTAGGGTGTAACATCTGTCCTTTTTTGTGAGTGTAACATTTGTCCTTTTTTGTGTGTGTAACATCTGTTCTTTTTTGTAGGTGTAACATCTATCCTTTTTGTGGGTGTAACATCTGTCCTTTTTTGTGGTGTAATATCTGTCCTTTTTAAGGTGTAACATCTGTCATTTTTAGGGTGTAACATCTGTCTTCATTTGTGGGTGTAACATCTGTCCTTTTTTGGGTGTAACATCTGTCCTTTTTTTGTGGGTGTAACATCTGTCCTTTTTGTGGGTGTAATATCTGTCCTTTTTAGCGTGTAACATTTGCCTTTTTTTGTGGGTGTAACATCTGTCTTTTTTTTGTGGGTGTAACATCTGTCCTTATTTTGTGGGTGTAACATCTGTTCTTTTTGTGCGTGTAACATCTGTCCTTTTTTGTGGTGTAATAACCTTTTTCTGTAACATTTGCCTTTTTGTGGATGTAACATCTGTCCTTTTCTGTGGGTGTAACATCTGTCCTTTTTTCTGTGGGTGTAACATCTGTCCTTTTTGTGGGTGTAACATCTGTCCTTTTCTGTGGGTGTAACATCTGTCCTTTTTAGGGTGTTACATCTGTCCTTTTTGTGGGTGTAACATCTGTCCTTTTTTGTGGGTGTAACATCTGTCCTTTTTGTGGGTGTAACATCTGTCCTTTTTGGGTGTAACATCTGTCCTTTTTGTGGGTGTAACATCTGTCCTTTTTGTGAGTGTAACATCTGTCCTTTTTAGAGTTTAACATCTGTCCTTTGTGGGTGTAACATCTGTCCTTTTTGTGGGTGTAACATCTGTCCTTTTTAGGTGTAACATCTGCACTTTTTGTGGGTGTAACATCTATCCTTTTTGTGGGTGTAACATCTGACTTTTTAGAGTGTAACATGTGTCATTTTTAGGGTGTAACATCTATCCTTTTTGTGGTGTAACATCTGTCCTTTTTAGAGTGTAACATCTGTCCTTTTTAGAGTGTAACATCTGTCCTTTTTTAGAGTGTAACATGTGTCATTTTTAGGGTTTAACATCTGTCCTTTTTAGAGTGTAACATGTGTCATTTTTTTGGGTGTAACATCTGTCCTTTTTAGAGTGTAACATGTGTCATTTTTAGGGTGTAACATCTGTCCTTTTTGAAGGTGTAACATGTGTCATTTTTAGGGTGTAACATCTGTCCTTTTTTGAAGGTGTAACATATGTCATTTTTAGGGTGTAACATGTGTCCTTTTTGAAGGTGTAACATCTGTCATTTTTAGGATGTAACATGTGTCCTTTTTGAAGGTGTAACATCTGTCATTTTTAGGGTGTAACATCTGTCCTTTTTTGTGGGTGTAAGATCTGTCGTTTTTTTATGGGTATAACATCTGTCCTTTTTTGTGGGTGTAATATCTGTCCTTTTTTTTGTGGGTGAAACATCTGTCCTTGTTAGGGTGTAACATCTGTCCTTTTTAGGGTGTAACATGTGTACTTTTAGGTGTAACATCTGTCATTTTTTGTGGGTGTAACATCTATCCTTTTTAAGGTGTAACATCTGTCAGTTTTAGGGTGGAACATATGTCCTTTTTTGTGGGTGTAACATCTGTCCTTTTTGGGGTGTAACATGTGTCCTTTTTTGTGGGTGTAACATCTGTCCTTTTTAGGTGTAACATCTGTCATTTTTAGAGTGTAACGTCTGTCCTTTTTAGAGTGTAACATCTGTCCTTTTTAGGGTGTAACATCTGTCCTTTTTAGGGTTTAACATCTGTCCTTTTTTGTGGGTGTAACATCTGTCCTTTTTTGTCGGTGTAACATCTGTCCTTTTTGTGGGTGTAACATCTGTCCTTTTTTGTGGGTATAACATTGTCCTCTTTAGAGTGTAACATCTGTCCTTTTCTGTGGGTGTAACATCTGCCCT
Source organism: Doris montereyensis (assembly GCA_037039925.1). Classification (NCBI taxonomy): domain Eukaryota; kingdom Metazoa; phylum Mollusca; class Gastropoda; order Nudibranchia; family Dorididae; genus Doris; species Doris montereyensis. Next base: position 224,204 of record JAXRKP010000575.1, read on the forward strand.
TTTTAAGGTGTAACATCTGTCCTTTTTTGTGGGTGTAACATCTGTCCTTTTTAGGGTGTAACATGTGTCCTTTTTAGGGTGTTACATCTGTCCTTTTTTGTGAGTGTAACATCTGTCCTTTTTTGTGGGTGTAACATCTGTCCTTTTTTGTAGGTGTAATGTCTGTCATTTTTAAGGTGTAACATCTGTCATTTTTAGGGTGTAACATCTGTCCTTTTTTGTGGGTGTAACATCTGTCCTTTTTGTGGGTGTAACATCTGTCCTTTTTTTGTGTGTGTAACATCTGTCCTTTTTTGTGGGTGTAACATCTGTCCTTTTTAGGGTGTAACATCTGTCCTATTTAGGGTGTAATATCTGTCCTTTTTAGGTGTAACATTTGCCCTTTTTGTGGGTGTAACATCTTTCCTTTTTTTGTGTGGGTGTAACATCTGTCCTTTTTTGTGGGTATAACATTGTCCATTTTAGGGTGTAACATCTGTCCTTTTCTGTGGGTGTAACATCTGTCCTTTTTAGGTGTAACATCTGTCCTTTTTTGTGGGTGTAACATCTGTCCTTTTTAGGGTGTAACATGTGTCCATTTTAGGGTGTAATATCTGTCCTTTTTTGAGTGTAACATCTGAGTGTAACATCTGTCCTTTTTTTCTGAGTGTAACATCTGTCCTTTTTTGTGAACATGTAACATCTGTCCTTTTTTTTTGTGAGTGTAACATCTGTCCTTTTTTAGTGTGTAACATCTGTCCTTTTTTGTGAGTGTAACATCTGTCCTTTTTTGTGAGTGTAACATCTGTTCTTTTTGTGGGTGTAACATCTGTCCTTTTTTTTAGGTGTAATATCTGTCCTTTTTTGGGTGTAACATCTGTCCTTTTTTGTGTGTGTAACATCTGTCCTTTTTTGTGAGTGTAACATCTGTCCTTTTTTGTGGGTGTAACATCTGACCGTTTTTGTAGGTGTAATATCTGTCCTTTTTTGTGAGTGTAACATCTGTCCTTTTTTGTAGGTGTAGTATCTGTTCTTGTTTTGTGGGTGTAACATCTGTCCGTTGTGGGGTATAACTCCGCTTTTTTTGCGTGTAACATCTGTCTTTTTTGAGATGTAACATCTCCCCTTTTTTGGTGTAACATCTGCCCTTTTTTGGGTGTAACATCTGTCCTTTTATGGGATGTAACATCTGTCCTTTTAGGTGTAACATCTGTCCTTTTTGTGGGTGTAACATCTGTCCTTTTTAGGGTGTAACATGTGTCCTTTTTTGTGAGTGTAACATCTGTCCTTTTTTGTGGATGTAACATCTGTCTTTTTTTGTGGTGTAACATCTGTCCTTTTTTGTGGGTGTAACATCTGTCCTTTTTTGTAGGTGTAACATGTGTCCTTGTTTTGTGGGTCTAACATCTGTCCGTTGTGGGATATAACTCCGCTTTTTTGCGTGTAACATCTGTCTTTTGGGGTGTAACATCTGCCCCTTTTTTATGTGTAACATCAGCCCTTTTTTGGGTGTAACATCTGTCCTTTTTTTTGGGATTAACATCTATCCCTTTTAGGGTGTAATATCTGTCCTTTTAAGGATGTAACATCTGTCGTTTTTAGGGTGTAACATCTGTCCTTTTTGGGATGTAACATGTGTCCTTTTTTGGGATGTAACATCTGTCCTTTATGGGATGTAACATGTGTCCTTTTTGGGTGTAACATGTGTCCTTTTTGGGATGTAACATGTGTGTTTTTTTTTTTGGGATGTAACATGTGTCCTTTTGGGATGTAACATCTGTCCTTTTGGGTGTAACATGTGTCCTTTTTGGGATGTAACATGTGCCTTTTTTGGGATGTAAAATGTGTCCTTTTTGGAGGGTAGCTTGGGGTTCCTTGAATATTGCTCACTTTGAGAGCTCAGTTCCATGATATTTAAAAAAATAGTTTGTATTTGTGGTGGATTTCAACCAAGGAGCGAAACGGAAGTTCGAGGCACAGTTTGTCGATTCCATCCTGCTGTGATGACTTGGCCTTTAGGAAGGTTATGCAAACATTTGATGTAAAACCTCCCGTGCAGCTTTAAAACGCTTGCAATGAACATTTAATGCCGATTTGGTGACTTCCCGGCCTTCCATATTGTGGGTGACATATCTGGAACATTATCATCAAACATTCAACAAAATTAAAAAGGGGATCTCCCTGTTACACTTAGTAATGTCCAGTTCTTTCAATTCCATAATGGCACATGGAGCCGGGTCTTTCACGATTTTTATAGTGTGAAGCGGAACAGATAATGATAATCAGTACTTAGACAGGCCGCTAATTTGGCCCAGGTTTTTATTCCTAAGCTAATGCTTGTACCCATTTTCACCTGGCTCGAGTGGGAAAACTGCCTATTAAGTGTCTTTCCTAAGTAACATACCGATTTTCTGGACTTCTTGAGTTTACTTCATTTTCCTCCTTGGGGCAACACTGTCGATAAACCAAAAAGCACAATGTCTGTCTTCGTAATAGGCGAAATATGACAATAAGTACTAAAATTATTCTTCATACGTGAATGAAATATTTAGAGTAGCTTTACTCTTGCACATTCATCTATCTACATTTCTTTTTCCGCATATCAAACATGGCGACCACAGCTGTTGTTGTGATGTCATCGCCTAACTGTTAACTCTGTTGCTTATGTGGAGAGATCAAGACGGGTTGAAGTTATGCGAATAGCCCACTGTTGATTTGTACCCGAATAAACAAAAAAATTGTCTTTCATCTTTGTGTGTTCCAAAACAAGTAATTTGTGACCAAATGTCACTTATGCGATTTCATCATCAAAACAAGTAATTTGTGACCAAATGTCACTTATGTGATTTCACCATCAAAACAAGTAATTCGTGACCAAATGTCACTTATGCGATTTCATCATCAAAACAAGTAATTTGAGATCAAATGTCATTTATGCGATTTCATCCTCAAAACAAGTAATTCGTGACCAAATGTCACTTATGCGATTTCATCATCAAAACAAGTAATTTGTGACCAAATGTCACTTATGTGATTTCATCATCAAAACAATTAATTCGTGACCAAATGTCACATTAATGTGATTTCCTCATCAAAACAAGTAATTCGTGACCAAATGTCACTAATGTGATTTCATCATCAAAACAAGTAATTTGTGACCAAATGTCACTTATGCGATTTCATCATCAAAACAATTAATTCGTGACCAAATGTCACTAATGTGATTTCATCATCAAAAGAAGTAATTCGTGACCAAATGCCACTTATGTGATTTCCTCATCAAAAAGAAGTAATTCGTGACCAAATGTCACGAACGTGATTTCATCATCAAAACAAGTAATTTGTGACCAAATGTCACTTATGTGATTTTACCATCAAAACAAGTAGTTCTTGACCAAATGTCACTAATGTGATTTTATCCTCAAAACAAGTAATTCGTGACCAAATGTCACTTATACGATTTCATCATCAAAACAAGTATTTCGTGACCAAATGTCACTTATGTGATTTTATCCTCAAAACAATTAATTCGTGACCAAATGTCCCTAATGTGATTTCACCATCAAAACAAGTAATTTATGTCCAAATGTCACTGATGTGATTTCCTCATCAAAACAAGTAATTCGTGACCAAATGTCACTAATGTGATTTCATCATCAAAACAAGTAATTTGTGACCAAATGTCACTTATGTGATTTTATCCTCAAAACAAGTAATTCGTGACCAAATGTCACTTATGCGATTTCATCATCAAAACAATTAATTCGTGAGCAAATGTCCCTAATGTGATTTCATCATCAAAACAAGTAATTCGTGTCCAAATGTCACTTATGTGATTTCCTCATCAAAACAAGTAATTCGTGACCAAATGTCACTAATGTGATTTCATCATCAAAACAAGTAATTTGTGACCAAATGTCACTTATGTGATTTCATCATCAAAACAAGTAATTCGTGACCAAATGTCACTAATGTGATTTCATCATCAAAACAAGTAATTCGTGACCAAATGTCACTTATGTGATTTCCTCATCAAAACAAGTAATTCGTGACCAAATGTCACGAACGTGATTTCATCATCAAAACAAGTAATTTGTGACCAAATGTCACTTATGTGATTTTATCCTCAAAACAAGTAGTTCTTGACCAAATGTCACTAATGTGATTTTATCCTCAAAACAAATAATTCGTGACCAAATGTCACTAATGTGATTTTATCCTCAAAACAAGTAATTCGTGACCAAATGTCACTAATGTGATTTCATCATCAAAACAAGTAATTCGTGACCAAATGTCACTTATGCGATTTCATCATCAAAACAAGTAATTCGTGACCAAATGTCACTTATGCGATTTTATCCTCAAAACAAGTAATTCGAGACCAAATGTCACTAATGTGATTTCATCATCAAAATAAGTAATTCGTGACCAAATGTCACTAATGTGATTTCATCATCAAAACAAGTAATTCGTGACCAAATGTCACTTATGTGATTTCACCACGACGCGCGACGATATACATTTATGTACGTATGTATGTTAGTGATTTTTTAGGTTTCAACTCAATGCATCTTGGATATGACATTAGGCACATATGAAAATATGTACTATCCTGTAGCCAACAATTTGCTGCTAATCAAAACTAGGCAACAAACGACGTAGACGGAGCGCAACAAAATCTACTGGACAGTGTTTTAGTGAATATATCAAATGTAATATATAATGTATATTACTGTCTATAGGCAGAGTGCTGTGTAACTACACTTAAACATCTTTTGGATGTGTATATTATATATCATTCATGTCCACATACTACAAACCAGTCTTCCTTCATCATCACCGACAATGCGTTGGTCAAATAAACAGTTGTTGGTCATATAAATGGTTGTTGGTCATATAAATGGTTGTTGGTCATATAAATGGGTGTTGGTCATATAAATGGTTGTTGGTCATATAAATGGTTGTTGGTCATATAAATGGTTGTTGTTATATAAATAGTTGTCATTTTTTACGAGCTAAGGAAGCGAATTAACAAAGATTAAGGCAGACAATATGGGAATTCAACTTTTATCACATTTGAATTGGAAATAAATCGAATACCGGTAAACTTATAGTGTCAGGGACAGATATAGATCTACATTATTGAAAGAAAAAGACAGAGAGGGTGTTTGAAAAAATTATAATTCGGTAAGGATCATTACTAATTTCCCCTAAATATAATAGGGGTAATTTGATAAGTGGTGAGAAACCAAACCTCTAGTTGTAGACGTGTCTGTGACATGAGAGGGTGGGGGGGTATGTTGTGTAACAATGCTGAAGGTGCATTTGTCTTCATTAAACCAAGATAATTTTGACAGTGAACGTTCTTGGCCCAATAATCATCTCAGAAATGGATGTTACATATAATTATCACGATCATATCGCGTCCGAGGCTAAATAGGTCATTTGACCGTAAAGCGTCACATACATCTTAATACAGTCATGAAGTTTTAAAAATGATTGAACATACAGTAATCAATAAGAACAACATCCATTCAGTCATTTAACATACAATAATCAATAAGAACAACACCCATTCAGTCATCTAACATACAGTAATCAATAAGAACAACACCCATTCAGTCAGCAGACAAGTATTTGAAATAATAGAGCTCCATATCAATGCTATTTTAAAAAGAATTAATATTTTTTATGTTTTTTGCTTTCAAATGTAAATCATTCCAGTATTTGACTCTAACCCGAAATAGAATGTGCACTCATATAAATATTTAACCTATGTCCCGTGGTTAAAAAAAAAAGAAGATGTTTCATCAGTATTACCGATATCATGAACCTTTTTGTATAAGTGGATAAGATTTTCTTCTCCCCCCTCATTTTCTTCTGTATTTTAGAGAGGGAGTCGATAACATTTCAATCTTTCATCATATGACATAATATCACCATGTTTCAATTCTTTTAATAGCCTTGTCGCTCGTCTTTGTACTTTTCTAAAATAATGGAATAACTTGAAGTTGCCATATTCTATTGTAGGTCGAAAAACATTTGTATATAGTGTACGAAGCATGTTTACATCCATTGATGAAAAAACTTCTATAAATAATTCCAATAGTTCTATTTGCCTTATTAATGCATTCATGAATATGTTATCAAAATTCAGATCTATCAAAGCTTACACCAAGATCCTTTTCTGACTTACACTAAACAAGTCACTGGATTTGTTGGAGTAAAAAAAAAAAATGAAATCACAGGGTTATTTACCAACAGCATGAATTAACATTTGGAAATATTGAAACAATAATCTGATTGCCATTTTTCAGACCATCTAAACAAAAAGCATGAATCATTTTGCAATACATTTTTGTACCATCCACAAATATTTTACAGGTACAATTTATTGTTCTAGGAAGACGATTTACATATAGTATAAATAATAGGTCCTATCACACTACCTGGGGAACACCATTGTTAACGTGTCTTAAGTCAGAACCTTCAATTTTAGCTATAGCTCTCTTTACGGCAATTTGATAGGAAAGATTTCCTTCTCTTTATTCTCTAGTGCCTGGGCAGCACATAAGGCCGACACGGTGGATCGCCGTTGAACACGCTCAGATGTCAATTTTGTCATCTGTCCCCACCTCCAACCCTGGGTCTTCATCTCTTTTTCGATGCTTCTCCTCCGGATTTCTAGCGGACGACATCTCTTCCTTGTTCCCTGAGGGGTCCATCTGAGGGATATTTGAGGGATGGCATCAGCATTCACCCTAAGGATGTGACCAATCCATTTCCATCTTCTTCTCCTCACAATCTGGGATATTGACTCCAGTGATGTTCTTTCTTGAGGTCGTTGCTGGAAATCGTATTAGGATAGGAAAGATGTAATCCAACATAATATGTCATCAACTACACAATAAGCCTGAAGCTTTACAAAGTCTTTCATGGGGAACTGAATCAAAAGCATTGTGAAAATCGAAACATATGAAATCAATCTCGATATCGCCCTATCGGTCTAAATAGATATAAATCTAAAATCTACATAAAACCCATGAGAGACAGAGCTAGACAGATCTAGACAGAGCTAGACAGAGCTAGACAGATCTAGACAGAGCTAGACAGATCTAGACAGAGCTAGACAGAGCTAGACAGAGCTAGACAGATCTAGACAGAGCTAGACAGAGCTAGACAGAGCTAGACAGATCTAGACAGAGCTAGACAGATCTAGACAGATCTAGACAGAGCTAGACAGAGATCTAGACAGAGCTAGACAGACAGAGCTAGACAGAGCTAGACAAATCTAGACAGAGCTAGACATATCTAGACAGAGCTAGACAGAGCTAAACAGAGCTAGACAGAGCTAGACAGAGCTAGACAGAGCTAGACAGAGCTAGACAGATTTAGACAGCTAGACAGAGCTAGACAGAGCTAGACAGAGCTAGACAGATATACACAGATTTAGACAGAGCTAGACAGAGCTAGACAGATCTAGACAGAGCTAGACAGAGCTAGATCTGGATTTGTGTGATCTTGATGATATGAATTAAAATATTAATAACAGTAATAATAATAATAATAGTAATAATAATAATTATAATAGTAATAATAATAAGAGTAATAATAATAATAGTAATAATAATAATAGTAATAATAATAATAATAATAATAATAATAATAATAATAATAATAATAATAATAATAATAATAATAATAATAATAATAATAATAATAATAATAATAATAATAATAATAATAATAATAATAACAATGAGAATTGACTTCCAACTAGGTCCGTTTGGTGACGGTTACGTTTTCGTCGCTCTACATATTCCTGTCTTTTTCTGGATTTATTCTTCATTACGTGGTGTGATTTCTGTTCTGTAAGGTATTTGTTGCATTTTGATCAAGGTAGGATCCTTATTTTTTCGTTTGGTACTCTCGTTCCTTCCATAATTCTAATTTTCAATTGCTTTATATTCAGACATATTGGTATCTGAAAGTCCATTTTGTTTCAAAACTGTACTGAGTTTGAACTCACCTTCGTTCTCACAGTGGAGAGTTAGTGTGTAGCTCTACATTGTTATTGACGTGTAGTCTGTTCTCTTCAGTCTGTATTTTGTTGCTGTTTTTTTTTCTTCATCAAGTCAGTTAAATTTGTTGCGTTGTATGCTTGTATCCCTTATCCCTTTGTGAGTTCTCTTCACCAAGCCCTTTTTGTTTTTGTTTTACTGAAAGTGTCTGAACGTGTCTGACAACATTTCGCTCTTTCTTTTAGATAATTTTTATATAATTTCATATACTTTTCCAGAGTGAGCTTCTCTTCCGTACCAACATATATCGATTCCATCTTAGATTTTCTTTCGTCAGTTCTTATCGCTTGACACATTTATTTATTTTTGTGACTCTTTGACTCTTGGCATACAATGGCGTCGAATTCCTTTGTGGGTGCAACAACTTCCTCCTTGCCACCTCTTTATTTTAAAGCTCGAGACCTTCCATTTTCTGAGCCTGTCTCTACTTTTGAGGTGTGTGTCTCGGCTGACAAAGCGGCAGGTTCGGAATGCACGTTGGGGGCCCAAATGATAGGTGGGCTTTGGCGCATATATTCTAATACAAGTGATGCTAGGGCCAGAATGCTAGCGAGTGGACTAGCTATTCGGGGTATCAGAATTGTTTTAACAATGCAAAACCCTTAGCTTTCAAGAGATGGGTCCGGGAACGAAATTCCCGCTACCAAACTAATCGTGAGCGATATTCCCATATCGTTCGCGAATCATGAAATAGAAAGAATAGTCACCAAGGCAGGTGTCAAATTAAGGTCAAAATTGAAAATGGAGAGGGTCCGGGATCCGGCTGGCAAGCTGACGGATCGGTTGACAGGTCACCGCTTTGCGTGGGTTGAGTTGCCCAGGGACCCAAAATAAAAGTAGTGTATATAGTAAAATAAAAGTAGTGTATATAGTAAAATAAAAGTAGTGTATATAGTAAAATAAAAGTAGTGTATATAGTAAAATGATAGTAGTGTATATAGTAAAAGATAGTAGTAGCATTAGCAAACAGTCGTGACATTAATTAAATTATGCAGCATGTGTTGGGGGAGGGGGGAGGTGAGAATAATTAAATAAGAACTATTAGGATTACGTATGATTATCTTTTAATGTCTAGATTTGTTTGCAAAAAAGCCAAAAAAAACCCAAAACAAAACAAAAACAAAACAAAAAAGAAAAGAAAACAAAACAAAACAAACCCCCCCCCAAAAAAAAAAAAAAAAAAAAAAAAACAAAAACTATGGGATGTAGTGAAACCAAATACAATTTTGTGACATGTGCCATTTTGAAAGCACGACGAGCACTCTAAACTGTCGTGAGGTAAGGTGCCAGCCCAGCTTCCGGAACCTACAATATGTAGATCATGCTTGATACCGGCACTCTAAACTACCCAGAGACACAGTGCACAGAAAGCGTTATTTCAGTACAGAACCCTACTGAACTATATATCCCAATAAGAAACCCCCAAAAAAAAAACCCAAACAAAACAACAAAACAAAAAAAAAAAACAAACAAAAAAAACAAAAAAACCCAACAAAAAAACAAACAAACAAAAACAACAAAAACAACAACAAAAAACAAACAAACAACAACAACAAACAAAAACAACAACAAAAACAACAAAAAACAAAAAACAACAACTAAAAGGGAGAAAGAGAGAGAAAAAAAAAAACAACCAAAAACAACCAAAACATAACTAAGAGGAGAAAGAGAGAGAAGAGAGAGAGAGAGAGAGAGAGAGAGAGAGAGAGAGAGAGAGAGAGAGAGAGAGAGAGAGAGAGAGAGAGAGAGAGAGAGAGAGAGAGAGAGAGAGAGAGAGAGAGAGAGAGAGAGAGAGAGAGAGAGAGAGAGAGGAAGGAGGAGAAGCTATAGGCAGATAGCAGATAGGCAGAGTGACCACAAAAAAAGAGAAAAAAAAAGATATATAATATAATTTGATTTGAAATGGGACTAGATAACAAATCTGCAAAGGTCTAAAGCAGTTCATCTGCTGATGTTTGATAGATAGCAGATAGGCAAGTGACCACAAAAAAAAAAAAAAGAAAAAATAAAAAAATTTGATTGAAATGGGACTAATAACAAATGCAAATAATAAGTTCATCTGCTGATGTTTAATAATAATAATAATAATAATAATAATAATAATAATAATAATAATAATAATAATAATAATAATAATAATAATAATAATAATAATAATAATAATAATAATAATAATAATAATAATAATAATAATAATAATAATAATAATAATAATAATAATAAATAATAATAATAATAATAATAATAATAATAATAATAATAATAATAATAATAATAATAATAATAATAATAATAATAATAATAATAATAATAATAATAATAATAATAATAATAATAATAATAATAATAATAATATATACAAGTGAATTATGGATTCTAAATCTAGCTATTTACATTTAGGCAGAGTTTAGATAACGTGTAGTCGAGATATATATCGTTAGTCTATATTAATTATCAATCAAGAAAGGTGGCAAAGAATATTTGATGACAAAGTTATCTTGGTTTAATCAATAAAAGTGCATCGTCAGCATTGCTACGCAAAGGAAGAGAGAAACGGGGACATCAAAATGTCCCCTCCCCTAGTCTCTGCCAGTAGGTGGACATCCAAAGTGTCTATTTTTACTCTGGTCTGTGCGAGCCTAGATATGTCCACGCAGTCTATGCTTAGAGTTAGAGGACATCCAAACAGTCGATTCCGGATTGCATGTATCACGTATTAAGGCTAGTCGATCCAGCCACACAGACAAGGTTTTGTTTCCAAACAGTCAATTCCGGATTGCATGTATCACGTATTAAGGCTAGTCGATCCAGCCCACAGACAAGTTTCCAAACAGTCAATTCCGGGTTTTGTTCGATCCAGCCACACAGACAAGGTTTTGTTTCCAAACAGTCAATTCCGGATTGCATATATCACGTATTAAGGCTAGTCGATCCAGCCACACAGACAAGGTTTTGTTTCCAAACAGTCAATTCCGGATTGCACATATCACGTATTAGGGCTAGGGGATCCAGCCACACAGACAAGGTTTTGTTTCCAAATAGTCAATTCCGGATTGGATCCAGCCAGGGGATCCAGCCACACAGACAAAATTTTGCTTCCTTCCCTTTTCTTCTATTTACCTACTAATTATTGTATAATTTGGAGATAGTTACTTAGGATTGAATGCGCTGGGTTAGTGTTTGCTATTAAATATCATTTAACTTTTCAGGGGCAGCTAGATCTAGCACCACATGTAATAGTATGAGAAATGCAAAGATGTATTTGAATCATCTTTTTTGATGAACTGTCTATCAAGAAAGTGTTGTGTGTTTTTGTGTTGTTTCATTTTCAGTTTATTTGTTGTTGTTTTTATTGTTTCGCTGTTGTGGGTGGTGATTTTTGTAGTTTAATTTTTTACTTTATAAGTGTGACATAACGGCTGGATTTCGTGTTCAAAGAAAGCGCTTTCAATGGAACTAGGTAATGCTGTAGGTTTGGTTTAGAGGAAGGAGGGGGCGAGGGGGTTAACGGTAGATCTACATTTACAAATGTTGTTCTCTACATGGGTACAACTGTCTTTTCTTTGTCATTGCGTCTGAATTGAACTCTGCTTTAAGCAATGTGGATGGAAAGTGCACTATTATTATGTAGATCTACCAGAACCAAAGAAAAACAGTGTGGACCCACTGCATGGGTAAATGCTACTGCCGTAGGTAACTGAAGTACAATGCAGTAGAAATGTAGGGAGGCCCAACAACACACTAAACATTGAACATTTCAGGACGATTTGTGAATTGCGTGCGCGTGGGGATGCTGGTGTCAAAGATATTTTGAGATAAAAACGCAGGGATTGATGACGTAGTATTCATGTATGTCCCCGTAGTCGCAGAGACTTGGGATATCCACATAATCTCTTCCCTACGCAATGTATCCCCCCCCCCAACAAACGTGTCTAAAAATAGTTCTCAGTCTTTGCACGTATTTTTCAAATGTGCAACGTTTCTGTGAAGAGAATGAACAAAAATGATATAGTTGGCATAAGACAACAGATTAGCCTTTTTCAAAACAGTTCAACCGATCTCATAAATAATAACATACCAAATTAAGAATCAAAAGATGTACAGAAATAAGAAAATGTAAAACTATATAATTGTGCTTTCCTCAACTAACTAATTAACAAAAATGAATTGTCATTTCATGATAGTTATTATTAGAAACGTTTGGTATTGAGCAACGTAATCTTATAATGTCCATATTCGAGACGTGCTGTTCAAAAGAAACGTCAAGTCTTACCCCCCTCTCCCCTCCACCTCTCTCAAATAAGAATATAATATGATGTAAACTTTAATTTGCTATTAACAATAAATCCTTTGGATTTAAACGTTCATAAATGATCAGAATTGATTCTAAGGCAGCTGTAAAAGTCTTAAATCGATATAATGTAATCAACTCTAGAATCAATATGGCAAGAAGCATTTTAGAAAAGTTTTCCTCTGCTGCCCATAATTCATCGTCATTTGTCTTGTTAGTTGCCCCTTAGATGGGCGTCGGCAAGCGCCGGTCTACGGTCTCTGCCCATAATTCATGATCATATTCTTGTCTTGTTAGTTGCCCCTTAGATGGGCGTCGGCAAGCGCCGGTCTACGGTCTCTGCCCATAATTCATGATCATATTCCTGTCTTGTTAGTTGTCCCTTAGATGGGCGTCGGCAAGCGCCGGTCTACGGTCTCTGCCCATAATTCATGATCATATTCCTGTCTTGTTAGTTGTCCCTTAGATGGGCGTCGGCAAGCGCCGGTCTACGGTCTCTGCCCATAATTCATGATCATATTCTTGTCTTGTTAGTTGCCCCTTAGATGGGCGTCGGCAAGCGCCGGTCTACGGTCTCTGCCCATAATTCATGATCATATTCTTGTCTTGTTAGTTGCCCCTTAGATGGGCGTCCGCAAGCGCCGGTCTACGGTCTCTGCCAAGGGCGGTCGTTTCACTCTTGCACCGCAATTCGTTCTCTTCCTTCCAAGTCCCATTCACTATTTGGCCTAGTTTTCTGTAAAGGACAGATAAACAGCAAAAGGACATTTGAATCTTTTAAGTAGTCGGGAAAAGATAAGCTTTAGTGTTGGTGTTATTTACAGTAGACAGCGTTTATATATATATATATATATATATATATATATATATATATATATATATATATATATATATATATATAGAGAGAGATATATATAGAGAGAGAGAGGGAGGGAGGGAGGGAGGGAGGGAGGGAGGGAGGGAGGGAGGGAGCGAGCGAGCGAGAGAGAGAGAGAGAGAGAGAGAGAGAGAGAGAGAGAGAGAGAGAGAGAGAGAGAGAGAGAGAGAGAGAGAGAGAGAGAGAGAGAGAGAGAGAGAGAGAGAGAGAGAGAGAGAGAGAGAGAGAGAGGAGAGAGAGAGAGAGAGAGAGTTAAAGACAAATTTAATAAGAGAGAGAGAGAGAGAGAGAGAGAGAGAGAGAGAGATGTGAGATTAGAGTGTTAAGAGAGGGAGGAGAGTTTACTTTGTATAGAGTTAGATAAATGAACAAATTTAATATCAGTACTGTTGTTTACATAGTGAGTCGTTAATATTATATTAGATATTAGATTTGATAACCATGCAAACGTATTCAAGGTCAAGCTACATTAGAAAGACATGTGATGTGTCCATTAAATTTGTTGCCATCAGTATTGATTAGTTTGATGCCATGAGTATTGATTAGTTTATATTAGATATTAGATTTGATCATAAGTATTGATTATTGCAATTGATTAGTTTGATGCCATAAATATTGATTATTTGATGCCATGTATTGATTAGTTTGATGCCATAAGTATTGATTAGTTTGATGCCATAAGTATTGATTAGTTTGATGCCATAAGTATTGATTAGTTTGATGCCATAAGTATTGATTAGTTTGATGCCATAAGTATTGATTAGTTTGATGCCATAAGTATTGATTAGTTTGATGCCATAAGTATTGATTAGTTTGATGCCATAAGTATTGATTAGTTTGATGCCATGAGTATTGATTAGTTTTGATGCCATAAGTATTGATTAGTTTGATGCCATAAGTATTGATTAGTTTGATGCCATGAGTATTGATTAGTTTGATGCCATGAGTATTGATTAGTTTGATGCCATAAGTATTGATTAGTTTGATGCCATGAGTATTGATTAGTTTGATGCCATGAGTATTGATTAGTTTGATGCCATAAGTATTGATTAGTTTGATGCCATGAGTATTGATTAGTTTGATGCCATAAGTATTGATTAGTTTGATGCCATAAGTATTGATTAGTTTGATGCCATAAGTATTGATTAGTTTGATGCCATAAGTATTGATTAGTTTGATGCCATAAGTATTGATTAGTTTGATGCCATAAGTATTGATTAGTTTGATGCCATAAGTATTGATTAGTTTGATGCCATAAGTATTGATTAGTTTGATGCCATAAGTATTGATTAGTGATGTCACGCATGGCTGATAGATGAGCCAAGGGTCAAGGATGGAAATAGCAAACTTTTGATTATTATAACATATTTTACTACAAGGTACTTATTTACTTGATTTGAATAATATTATAAAATGAATTATGTTCCTAGCCAGTCAAGTGCAGGTTGCACCAAAGACAAAACACATTGTCTATGATGGTGATTCTAAAAAAACTGAAATTTGAACCGATGCCTCCACAGTGCCCATACGTGCTTTACCGCCTTGCCTTTCGAAACGTGTTGGTAAAAAAAACTGAAATTTGAACCGATGCCTCCACAGTGCCCCATACGAGTGCCCCATACGAGTGCCCCATACGAGTGCCCCATACGTGCTTTACCGCCTTGCCTTTCAAAACGTGTTGGTCGGAGAAGAGGTCAAGGCAAATCATCCAGTGCCTCAGAGTTTCTGATAAGCGGAAGTGGGTAAGATCAAAGTTGCCAATCTTGAAACCGTTCATCGTCAATGCCTCTCACTCCTGGCAGGCTACATACCACGTACAGTATGACAGTGCTTAGCTACAGACCACGTACAGTATGACAGTGCTTAGCTACAGACCACGTACAGTATGACAGTGCTTAGCTACAGACCACGTACAGTATGACAGTGCGTAGCTACAGACCACGTACAGTATGACAGTGCGTAGCTACAGACCACGTACAGTATGACAGTGCGTAGCTACAGACCACGTACAGTATGACAGTGCTTAGCTACAGACTATGTACAGTATGACAGTGCTTAGCTACAGACCACGTACAGACCACGTACAGTATGACAGTGCTTAGCTACAGACCACGGACCACGTACAGTATGACAGTGCTTAGCTACAGACCACGTACAGTATGACAGTGCTTAGCTACATACCACGTACAGTATGACAGTGCTTGGCTACAGACCTCGTACAGTATGACAGTGCTTAGCTAGAGACCACAGACCGCGTACAGTATGACAGTGCTTAGCTACAGACTACGTACAGTATGACAGTGCTTAGCTACAGACCACGTACAGTATGACAGTGCTTAGCTACAGACTACGTACAGTATGACAGTGCTTAGCTACAGACCACGGACCACGTACGGTATGACAGTGCTTAGCTACAGACCACGGACCACGTACAGTATGACAGTGCTTAGCTACAGACCACGGACCACGTACAGTATGACAGTGCTTAGCTACAGACCACGTACAGTATGACAGTGCTTAGCTACATATCACGCACAGTATGACAGTGCTTAGCTACATACAACGTACAGTATGACAGTGCTTAGCTACAGACTACGTACAGTATGACAGTGCTTAGCTACAGACCGCGTACTGTATGACAGTGCTTAGCTACAGATCACGTATAGTATGACAGTGCTTAGCTACAGACGACGTACAGTATGACAGTGCTTAGCTACAGATCACATACAGTATGACAGTGTAGCTACATATCACGTATAGTATGACAGTGCTTAGCTACAGATCACGTACAGTATGACAGTGCTTAGCTACAGATCACGTAGAGTATGACAGTGCTTAGTTACAGATCACGTACAGTATGACAGTGTTTAGCTACAGACAACGTACAGTATGACAGTGTTTAACTACAGACTATGTACAGTATGACAGTGCGTAGCTACAGACCACGTACAGTAGGACAGTGCTTAGCTACAGACTACGTACAGTATGACACTGCTTAGCTACAGACTACGGACCACGTACAGTATGACAGTGCTTAGCTACAGACTACGTACAGTATGACAGTGTTTAGCTACAGACTACGTACAGTATGACAGTGTTTAGCTACAGACCAAGTACAGTATGACAGTGTTCGGTACAGACCACGTACAGTATGACAGTGTTTAGCTACAGACTACGTACAGTATGACAGTGTTTAGCTACAGATTACATACAGTATGACAGTGTTTAGTACAGTATGTACAGTATGACAGTGTTTAGCTACAGACCAGACCACGTACAGTATGACAGTCCTTAGCTACAGACCACATACAGAATGACAGTGTTTAGCTACAGACTACGTACAGTATGACAGTGTTTAGCTACAGACTACGTACAGTATGACAGTGTTTAGCTACAGACCACGGACCACGTACAGGATGACAGTGCTTAGCTACAGACTACGTACAGTATGACAGTGTTTAGCTACAGACTACGTACAGTATGACAGTGTTTAGCTACAGACTATGTACAGTATGACAGTGTTTAGCTACAGACTACGTACAGTATGACAGTGTTTAGCTACAGACTACGTACAGTATGACAGTGTTTAGCTACAGACTACGTACAGTATGACAGTGCTTAGCTACAGACTACGTACAGTGTGACAGTGTTTAGCTACAGACTACGTACAGTATGACAGTGTTTAGCTACAGACTATGTACAGTATGACAGTGCTTAGCTACAGACCACATACAGTATGACAGTGTTTAGCTACAGACTACGTACAGTATGACAGTGTTTAGCTACAGTCTACGTACAGTATGACAGTGTTTAGCCACAGACTACGTACAGTATGACAGTGTTTAGCTACAGACTACGTACAGTATGACAGTGTTTAGCTACAGACTACGTACAGTATGACAGTGCTTAGCTACAGACTACGTACAGTATGACAGTGTTTAGCCACAGACCACGTACAGTATGACAGTGTTTAGCTACAGACCACGTACAGTATGGCAGTGTTTAGCTACAAACTACGTACAGTATGACAGTGTTTAGCTACAGACCACGTACAGTATAACAGTCTTAGCTACAGACCACGTACAGGACAGTGTTAAGCTACAGTACAGTATGACAGTGTTTAGCTACAGACTATGTACAGTATGACAGTGCTTAGCTACAGACCACGGACCACGTACAGTATGACAGTGTTTAGCTACAGACCACGTACAGTATGACAGTGCTTAGCTACAAACTACGTACAGTATGACAGTGCTTAGCTACAGACCACGGACCACGTACGGTATGACAGTGCTTAGCTACAGACCACGGACCACGTACAGTATGACAGTGGTTAGCTACAGACCACGTACAGTATGACAGTGCTTAGCTACAGACCACGTACAGTATGACAGTCCTTAGCTACAGACCAGACCACGTACAGTATGACAGTGTTTAAATACAGACTATGTAGAGAATGACAGTGCGTAGCTAAAGACCACGTACAGTATGACAGTGTTTAGCTACAGACCACGGACCATGTACAGTATGACAGTGCTTAGGTACCAGACCACGTACAGTATGACAGTGCTTAGCTACAGATCACGTACATTATGACAGTGCTTAGCTACAGACCACGTACAGTATGATATTGTAGAGCTACAGACCACGTACAGTATGACAGTGTTTAAATACAGACTATGTAGAGAATGACAGTGCGTAGCTACAGACCACGTACAGTATGACAGTGCTTAGCTACAGACCACGGACCATGTACAGTATGACAGTGCTTAACTACAGACCACGTACAGTATGACAGTGCTTAGCTACAGATCACGTACAGTATGACAGTGCTTAGCTACAGACTACGTACAGTATGACATTGTAGAGCTACAGACCACGTACAGTATGACAGTGTTTAACTACAGACCACGTACAGTATGACAGTGTTTAGCTACAGACCACGTACAGTATGAAAGTGTTTAGCTACAGACCACGTACAGTATGACAGTGCTTAGCTACAGACCATGGACCGTACAGTATGACAGTGTTTAGCTACAGACTACGTACAGTATGACAGTGCTTAGCTACAGACTACGTACGGTATGACAGTGTTTAGCTACAGACCACGTACAGTATGACAGTGTTTAGCTACAGACCACGTACAGTATGACAGTGTTTAGCTACAGACTACGTACAGTATGACAGTGTTTAGCTACAGATTACGTACAGTATGACAGTGTTTAGCTACAGACTACGTACAGTATGACAGTGTTTAGCTACAGACCACGTACAGTATGACAGTGTTTAGCTACAGACCACGTACAGTATGACAGTGTTTAGCTACAGACTATGTACAGTATGACAGTGTTTAGCTACAGACCACGTACAGTATGACAATGTTTAGATACAGACTACGTACAGTATGACAGTGTTTAGCTACAGACCACGTACAGTATGACAGTGTTTAGCTACAGACCACGTACAGTATGACAGTGTTTAGCTACAGACCACGTACAGTATGACAGTGTTTAGCTACAGACTATGTACAGTATGACAGTGTTTAGCTACAGACCACGTACAGTATGACAATGTTTAGCTACAGACTACGTACAGTATGACAGTGTTTAGATACAGACCACGTACAGTATGACAGTGTTTAGCTACAGACTACGTAGTGTATGACAGTGTTTAGCTACAGACCACGTACAGTATGACAGTGTTTAGCTACAGACCACGTACAGTATGACAGTGTTTAGCTACAGATTACGTACAGTATGACAGTGTTTAGCTACAGACCACGTACAGTATGACAGTGTTTAGCTACAGACCACGTACAGTATGACAGTGTTTAGTTACAGACCACGTACAGTATGACAGTGTTTAGCTACAGACTACGTACAGTATGACAGTGTTTAGCTACAGACCACGTACAGTATGACAGTGTTTAGTTACATACCACGTACAGTATGACAGTGTTTAGCTACAGACTATGTACAGTATGACAGTGCTTAGCTACAGACCACATACAGTATGACAGTGTGTTTAGCTACAGACCACGTACAGTATGACAGTGTTTAGCTACAGACCACGTACAGTATGACAGTGCTTAGCTACAGACCATGTACAGTATGACAGTATGACAGACGACGTACAGTATGACAGTGTTTAGCCACAGACCACGTACAGTATGACAGTGCTTAGCTACGGACCACGGACCACGTACAGTATGACAGTGCTTAGCTACAGACCACGGACCACGTACAGTATGACAATGCTTAGCTACAGACCACGTACATTATGACAGTGCTTAGCTACAGACCACGTATATTATGAGAGTGCTTAGCTACAGACCACAGACCACGTACAGTATGACAGTGCTTAGCTACAGACCACAGACCACGTACAGTATGACAGTGCTTAGCTACAGACCACAGACCACGTACAGTATGACAGTGCTTAGCTACAGACCTCAGACCACGTACAGTATGACAGTGCTTAGCTACAGACCACAGATCACGTACAGTTTGACAGTGCTTAGCTACAGACCACAGACCACGTACAGTATGACAGTGCTTAGCTACAAACCACAGAACACGTACAGTATGACAGTGCTTAGGTACAGACTACGTACAGGATGGCAGTGCTTAGCTACAGACCACATATCACGTACAGTATGACAGTGCTTAGCTACAGACTACGTACAGGATGACAGTGCTTAGCTACAGACCACGAACCATATACAGTATGACAGTGCGTTAGCTACAGATCACAGACCATGTACAGTATGACAGTGCTTAGCTACAGACCACCGACAAGGTACAGTATGACAGTGCTTAGCTACAGACCACGGACCACGTACAGTATGACAGTGCCTAGCTACAGACCACGGACCACGTACAGTATGACAGTGCTCATCTACAGACCACGTACAGTATGACAGTGCTTAACCACAGACTACGTACAGTATGACAGTGCTCAGCTACAGACTACGTACAGTATGACAGTGTTTAGCTACAGACTACGTACAGTATGACAATGCTTAGCTACAGATCACGTACAGTATGCCAGTGCTTAGCTACAGACTACGTACAGTATGACAGTGCTTAGCTACAGGCCACGTACAGTATGACAGTGTTTAGCAACAGACTACGCACAGTATGACAGTGTTTAGCTACAGACTACGTTCAGCATGACAGTGCTTAGCTACAAACCACGGACCACGTACAGTATGCCAGTGTTTAGCCACAGACCACGTACAGAATGACAGTGCTTAGCTACAGACCACGTACAGTATGACAGTGTTTAGCTACAGACCACGTATAGTATGACAGTGCTTAGCTACAGACCACGTACAGTATGACAGTGCTTAGTTACAGACCACGTACAGTATGACAGTGCTTAGCTACAGACCACGTACAGTATGACTGTGCGTAGCTACAGACTACGTACAGTATGACAGTGCTTAGCTACAGACCACGTACAGTATGACAGTGCTTAGCTACAGACCACGTACAGTATGACAGTGCTTAGCTACAGACCACATACAGTATGACAGTGCTTAGCTACAGACCACGTACAGTATGACAGTGCTTAGCTACAGACCACGGACCACGTACAGTATGACAGTGTTTAGCTACAGACCACGTACAGTATGACAGTGCTTAGCTACAAACCACGTACAGTATGACAGTGTTTAACTACAGACCACGTATAGTATGACAGTGTTTAGCTACAGATTACGTACAGTATGACAGTGCGTAGCTACAGATTACGTACAGTATGACAGTGCTTAGCTACAGAGCACGTACAGTATGACAGTGTTTATAACTACATACCACGTACAGTATGACAGTGCTTAACTACAGACTACGTACAGTATGACAGTGCTTAGCTACAGACTACGTACAATATAACAGTGTTTAGCTACAGACCACGTACAGTATGACAGTGCTTAGCTACAGTCCACGTACAGTATGACAGTGCTTAACTACATACCACGTACAGTATGACAGTGCTTAACTACAGACTACGTACAGTATGACAGTGCGTAGCTACAGACCACGTACAGTATGACAGTGCTTAACTGACAGTGCATACCACGTACAGTATGACAGTGCTTAACTACAGACTACGTACAGTATGGCAGTGCTTAACTACAGACTACGTACAGTATGACAGTGCTTAGCTACAGACCACGGACCACGTACAGTATGACAGTGTTTAGCTACAGACCACGCACAGTATGACAGTGCTTAACTACAGACCACGTACAGTATGACAGTGCTTAGCTACAGACCACGTATAGTATGACAGTGCTTAGCTACAGACCACATACAGTATGACAGTGCTTAGCTACAGACCACGTACAGTATGACAGTGCTTATCTACAGACCATGTACAGTATGACAGTGCTTAACTACATACCACGTACAGTATGACAGTGCTTAGCTACATACCACGTACAGTATGACAGTGCTTAGCTACATACCAAGTACAGTATGCAGTGCTTAACTACAGGCCAAGGACCACGTACAGTATGACAGTGCTTAGCTACAGACCACGTACAGTATGACAGTGCTTAACTACAGACCACGTACAGTATGACAGTGCCTAGCTACAGACCACGTATAGTATGACAGTGCTTAGGTACAGACCACATACAGTATGACAGTGCTTAACTACATACCACGTACAGTATGAGTGCTTAGCTACAGACCATGTACAGTATGACAGTGCTTAGCTACAGACCACGTACAGTATGACAGTGCTTTAGCTACAGACCACGGACCACGTACAGTATGAGTGCTTAGCTACAGACCATGTACAGTATGACAGTGCTTAGTTACAGACCATGTACAGTATGACAGTGCTTAGCTAGAGACCACGTACAGTATGACAGTGCTTAGCTACAGACCACGTACAGTATGACAGTGCTTAACTACATACCACGTACAGTATGACAGTGCTTAGCTACATACCACGTACAGTATGAGTGCTTAGCTACAGACCATGTACAGTATGCCAGTGTTTAACTACAGACCACGTACAGTATGACAGTGCTTAGCTACATACCACGTACAGTATGACAGTGCTTAGCTACAGACCGTGTACAGTATGACAGTGTTTAACTACAGACCACGTACAGTATGACAGTGCTTAACTACAGATCGTGTACAGTATGACAGTGCTTAGCTACAGACTGTGTACAGTATGAAAGTGCTTAGCTACAGACCACGTACAGTATGACAGTGCTTAGCTACAGATCGTGTACAGTATGACAGTGCTTAGCTACAGACCGTGTACAGTATGACAGTGCTTAGCTACAGACCACGCACAGTATGACAGTGCTTAGCTAGAGACCGTGTACAGTATGACAGTGCTTAGCTACAGACCACGTACAGTATGACAGTGCTTAGCTAGAGACAGACTGTGTACAGTATGACAGTGTTTAGCTACAGACCACGTACAGTATGACAGTGCTTAGCTAGAGACCACGTACAGTATGACAGTGCTTAGCTAGAGACCACGTACAGTATGACAGTGCTTAGCTAGAGACCACGTACAGTATGACAGTGCTTAGCTAGAGACCACGTACAGTATGACAGTGCTTAGCTAGAGACCACGTACAGTATGACAGTGCTTAGCTAGAGACCACGTACAGTATGACAGTGCTTAGCTAGAGACCACGTACAGTATGACAGTGCTTAGCTAGAGACCACGTACAGTATGACAGTGTTTAGCTAGAGACCACGTACAGTATGACAGTGTTTAGCTGTACAGTATGACAGTGCTACAGACCACGTACAGTATGACAGTGTTTAGCTACAGACGACGTACAGTATGACAGTGCTTAGCTACAGACTACGTACAGTATGACAGTGCTTAAAAACACAGGCATTGACAATCTCAATATTTTTCATTCGTTCTCGAGCAGACTTGGTCCAGGTTAGCTGGAATCAGGGAAACGTCATATTATTCGCAAAATTGTCTTTCGTCTCTTAAGAAATGCGGTGTGAAATCCTTAGAGACCACGACTATAACAGTGCTGCATGTTCCCACTTTAGTTTCATAGAGACCACGTACAGTATGACAGTGCTTAGCTAGAGACCCGTCAGTATGACAGTTTCTCACTTCTCATAACAACCATTTAGCTATTAGACGATGTACATTATTTGATTTATCAGACGCGTACGAAAACGTTCCAGTGCTTACCACCAACATAATTTATGTAAAAAGTGTAAACGAGGCATGTTATATCTCAAAAAGAAAACGGCTAAATGACTTGCTGGTGCCAAAGCAAATTATCCTTCTAGAGAAGCTACGTGTCGACGTCTTTGAGGATGACCTTGTTCCCACATGTGACTCATAATATCCATTTTAATGTTGTTACAGGCTTAAATGTAAGATATTCATTCTGTTTAAGTTTCTCCTGATTTGGGTTATCAAAGGTCACGAAAAGGTCATGAAAAGGTCATCAAATATTATGATGTGTAAACGATGGCATGTGACATTAAAGAAATTGAAAGTTGTATTCTACCGGTTCCCATGCAACCTAAAGTTGATCTCTTCCGAGAGTTCACTGGGCAGCTTTTCACTAATGCTTTGACATCGCACGAAATATCCATTTTAATGTTGTTCTGTCTTCCCATGTTTCTCCTGTGTCTGCTCTGTGTATTATATAACAAGCATAATATCAAACTGCATTGATTTGTTCTCCTGATGTCTGCTCTGTGTTTTATATAACAAGCATAATATTGATCTTTCGAGAGTTCACTGATGTCTTCTCTGTGTTTTGACATCAAGCATAATATCAAACTTCGATTTCTTCTCCTGATGTCTGCTCTGTGTTTTATATAACAAGCATAATATCAAACTTTGATTTGTTCTCCTGATGTCTGCTCTGTGTTTTATATAACAAGCATAATATCAAACTTCGATTTCTTCTCCTGATGTCTGCTCTGTGTTTTATATAACAAGCATAATATCAAACTTCGATTTCTTCTCCTGATGTCTGCTCTGTGTTTTATATAACAAGCATAATATCAAACCAATTTCTTCTCCTGATGTCTGCTCTGTGTTTTATATAACAAGCATAATATCAAACTTCGATTTCTTCTCCTGATGTCTGCTCTGTGTTTTATATAACAAGCATAATATCAAACTTCGATTTCTTCTCCTGAGGTCTGCTCTGTGTATTATATAACAAGCATAATATCAAACTTTGATTTGTTCTCCTGATGTCTGCTCTGTGTTTTATATAACAAGCATAATATCAAACTTTGATTTGTTCTCCTGATGTCTGCTCTGTGTATTATATAACAAGCATAATATCAAACCAATTTCTTCTCCTGATGTCTGCTCTGTGTTTTATATAACAAGCATAATATCAAACCAATTTCTTCTCCTGATGTCTGCTCTGTGTTTTATATAACAAGCATAATATCAAACCAATTTCTTCTCCTGATGTCTGCTCTGTGTTTTATATAACAAGCATAATATCAAACTTCGATTTGTTCTCCTGATGTCTGCTCTGTGTTTTATATACTAAACATACTATTGAACGATTGTTGAATTCCACCCGAAAAAAATAACTTGCTTTGTTTGTTTCCTGATGATTCTTAAAGATATATTAATGGACTCATCTTCTAAAAACACGGATTATATGAATGTTAAAAGATAGATCTATGTCCAGATACTTTATTTTGCCTACATGAAGATACATCTATGTCCAGAAACTTAATTTGCCTACATGAAGATACATCTATCTCCAGAAACTTTATTTTGTCTACATGCAGATACATCTATGTCCAGAAACTTTATTTTGCTTACATGAAGATAGATCTATGTCCAAAAACTTAAATTTGCCTACATAAAGATAGATCTATGTCCAGCAACGTTATTTTGCCTACATCAAGATAAATCTATGTCCAGAAACTTTATTTTGCCTACATCAAGATAGGTCTATGTCCAGCAACTTCATTTTGCCTACATCAAGATAGATCTATGTCCAGCAACGTTATTTTGCCTACATCAAGATAGATCTATGTCCAGAAACTTTATTTTGCCTACATGAATATAGATGTATGTCCAGCAACCTTAGTTTGCCTATATAAAGATAATGTATATGTCCAGTCCAGAAACTTTATTTTGCCTATACAAAGATAATGTATATGTCCAGTCCAGAAACTTTATTTTGCGTATATAAAGATAATGTATATGTCCATAAACTTTATTTTGCGTATATAAAGATAATATATATGTCCAGAAACTTTATTTTGCCTACATCAATAAAGATATATGTCCAGAAACTTTATTTTGCCTACATGAATATAGATATATGTCCAGCAACCTTAGTTTGCCTATATAAAGATAATGCATATGTCCAGAAACTTTATTTTGCCTATATAAAGATAATATATATGTCCAGAAACTTTATTTTGCCTATATAAAGATAATATATATGTCCATAACTTTATTTTGCCTATATCAAGATAATATATATGTCCTGAAACTTTATTTTGCCTATATAAAGATAATATATATGGCCAGAAACTTTATTTTGCCTATATCAAGATAATGTATATGTTCAGAAACTTTATTTTGACTACATAATGATAATGTATATGTCCAGAAACTTAATTTTGACTACATGAAGATAGATCTATGTCCAGAAATTTTATTTTGAATAAAGATGATGTATATGTCCAGAAACTTTATTTTGACTACATAAAAATAGATGTATTTCCAGAAACGTTATTTTGACTACATGAATAAAGATCTATGTCCAGAAACTTTATTTTGACTACATGAAGATACATCTATGTCCAGAAACTTTATTTTGCCTACATGAAGATACATCTATGTCCAGAAACTTTATTTTGAAAACATAAAGATAGATCTATATCCAGAAACTTTATTTTGACCATATAAATATAGATGTATATCCATCATTTTTAGTTTGCCTGCATGAGTGTAATGTTCACTACATAAAGACAGCATGGTGACATAAAAGACATATACTGGCTCAACGTGGCAAAGAAAAGCAGGGGACAGAACTCACTGGAAGGCACCTGTGGAGACCAACATCATGCGGCGGGTGAACGGCGCCTAATCAGTATCATCAAAGGGAGATTATGATATTTAATACATGAAAGGAGAAAATGCTTTGTGTTTAAATACCCAAAATGTCTGCCAGACAACAAGAATAGGAAGAAGCATACCTTGATGCTGAATTGATTCGGTCGAATCGCGTTGTTTGATGCAGTGGTGAGGTCACACGTAACCTCTCTGTTCCATCCTGTCGAAGATAGTAAAGTTTTGATTCAAACAATCATTAGTATCATGGACGTGCATCAACGTGCAACATAATGCAGTTGATAAAGACAAATGGTAAAGACGGATAGTCAATTTCCTTACATTTCGAGTGCAAGCTCATCGACTGTACATCATTTATGCCCAAGCAGGCCATTTCATTCAAAGTCTTTCTCAACACCGACTGTACATTATTTATGCCCAAGCAGGCCATTTCATTCAAAGTCCTTCTCAACACCGACTGTACATTATTTATGCCCAAGCAGGCCATTTCATTCAAAGTCTTTCTCAACACCGACTGTACATCATTTATGCCCAAGCAGGCCATTTCATTCAAAGTCTTTCTCAACACCGACTGTACATTATTTATGCCCAAGCAGGCCATTTCATTCAAAGTCTTTCTCAACACCGACTGTACATTATTTATGCCCAAGCAGGCCATTTCATTCAAAGTCTTTCTCAACACCGACTGTACATCATTTATGCCCAAGCAGGCCATTTCATTCAAAGTCTTTCTCAACACCGACTGTACATCATTTATGCCCAAGCAGGCCATTTCATTCAAAGTCTTTCTCAACACCGACTGTACATCATTTATGCCCAAGCAGGCCATTTCATTCAAAGTCTTTCTCAACACCGACTGTACATCATTTATGCCCAAGCAGGCCATTTCATTCAAAGTCTTTCTCAACACCGACTGTACATCATTTTGCCCAAGCAGGCCATTTCATTCAAAGTCTTTCTCAACACCGACTGTACATCATTTATGTCCCAGCAGGCCATTTCATTCAAAGTCTTTCTCAACACCGACTGTACATCATTTATTGTCCTTCTCAACACCGACTGTACATTATTTATGTCCCAGCAGGCCATTTCATTCAAAGTCTTTCTCAACACCGACTGTACATTATTTATGTCCCAGTCCCATCAGGCCATTTCATTCAAAGTCCTTCTCAACACCGACTGTACATTATTTGTCATTTCATTGTCCCAGCAGGTACATGTCCCATCAGGCCATTCATTTCAAAGTCCTTCTCAACACCGACTGTACATTATATATGTCCCATCAGGCCATTTCATTCAAAGTCCTTTCTCAACACCGACTGTACATTATATATGTCCCATCAGGCCATTTCATTCAAAGTCCTTTCAACACCGACTGTACATTATATATATCCCATCAAAGGCCGACTTACATTATTATTCAAGCCATTTCATTCAAAGTCCTTCTCAACACCGACTGTACATTATATATGTCCCATCAGGCCATTTCATTCAAAGTCCTTCTCAACACCGACTGTACATTATATATGTCCCATCAGGCCATTTCATTCAAAGTCCTTCTCAACACCGACTGTACATTATATATGTCCCATCAGGCCATTTCATTCAAAGTCCTTCTCTACTTCATAGGGAGCATACAGTACACTAGCTCGTTAGACACTTAGTTTTAACACTGGCAAGATTTTCTCACCTATAGCTGGGTAACCCATTCCAACCTGTCAAATGAGGAAAGTGATATGCAGTAGCTTTCCTTAGAGAACAACGTTGTGAAAAATGTCCACCTGGGTCAGCGTGGGGTTTAAAGCAGTGTCGTGATTACAAGCTCACGGCACTACAGTTCAGCTATAATGCCTCATAATCATAACGGTCTTTAATTACGCTGAGCGTTGCTCATCGATAGGCATCCCATCCACCACATGCGGTGATCTCAGGGTGATACAGCTAGCAAAATGTTGTGTTTTGAAAATATTTAATCTTCACTCAATATTGTCATCAGCATCAGTCCTATCTTTACTGCCTATGTATATTCAACAATGCTAATTTACTCTTCTTTGGAACAAGTTGTACTGATTATTGTGCACGTGCATGCACATACACACAGACACACAGACACACACACACACACACACACACATACACACAGACACACAGAACCATCGATATTTCTTACAGGTAATTGTGTGACATGTCCATACAGTCGCCGATTCACGATTTCCTTGGCCCTTTGAAGTGGAGACAGCGCATGATGAGGCCGGAAGCCAGGAGGACCATATGCCTGAACGCAGGAATAAATCAAAGAACATTAGGACCGTGTGCCTGAACGCAAGAAGATATCAAAGTACATTAGGACCGTTTGTCTGAAGGCAGGAATAAATGAAAGTACATGAGGACCGTATGTCTGAAGGTAGAAATAAATTAAAGTACATTAGGACCGTATGTCTGAAGGCAGGAATACATTAAAGTACATTAGGACCGTATGTCTGAATCCATGGAAGACATCAAAGTACATTAGGACCGTATGCCTGAATGCATGGAAGAAATCAAAGTACATTATGACCGTATGTCTGAATGCATGTAAAACATCAAAGTACATTAGAACCGTATGTCTGAATGCATGGAAGACATGAAAGTACATTGGGACCGTATGTCTGAATGCATGGAAGACATTAAAGTACATTGGGGCCGTATGTCTGAATGCATGAAGACATTAAAGTACATTGGGACCGTATGTCTGAATGCATGGAAGACATTAAAGTACATTGGGACCGTATGTCTGAATGCAAGAAGATATCAAAGTATTAGGACCGTGTGCCTGAACGCAAGAAGATATCAAAGTACAATAGGACCATATGCCTGAGTGCAAGAAGATATCAAAGTACATTAGGATTTGTATATCTGAATGCAAGAAGATATCAAAGTACATTAGACCGTATGTCTGGAATGCAAGAAGATATCATAGTCATTAGGACAGTATGTCTGAATGCAAGAAGATATCAAGTACATTAGGACCGTATGTCTGAATGCAACAAGATATCAAAGTAAATAAGACCGTATGTCTGAATGCAACAAGATATCAAAGTAAATTAAGATTGTATGTCTGAATGCAGCAAGATATTAAAGCACATTAGGACCGTATGTCTGAATGCAAGAATATATCAACATTAAGACCGTATGTCTGAATGCATGAAGATATTAAAGTACATTAGGACCGTATGTCTGAATGCAAGAAGATATCAAAGTAAATTAGGACCGTATGTCTTCATGGAAGATATGTACATTAGGACCGTATATCTGAATGCAAGAAGACATCAAAGTACAGACCGTTTGTCTGAATGCAAGAAGATATTAAAGTACATTAGGACCGTATGTCTGAATGCAAGAAGACATCAAAACACATTAGAACCGTATGTCTGAATGCATGGAAGACATCAAATTACATTAGGACCGTATGTCTGAATGCAAGAAGACATCAAAGTACATTAGGACCGTATGTCTGCATGCAAGAAGACATCAAAGTACATTAGGACCGTTTGTCTGAATGCAAGAAGACATCAAAGTACATTAGACCGTATGTCTGAATGCATGGAAGACATCAAAGTACATTAGGACCGTATGTCTGAATGCAAGAAGACATCAAAGTAAATACATTCGATGCAAGAAGATATCAAAGTCATTGACCATGTCAATGCAAGAAGACATCAAAGTACATTAAGACCGTATGTCTGAATGCAAGAAGACATCAAAGTACTAGGACCGTATGTCTGAATGCAAGAAGACATCAAAGTACATTAAGACCGTATGTCTGAATGCATGGAAGACATCAAAGTACATTAAGACCGTATGTCTGAATGCAAGAAGACATCAAAGTACATTAGGACCGTATGTCTGCATGCAAGAAGACATCAAAATACATTAGGACCGTATGTCTGCATGCAAGAAGACATCAAAGTACATTAGGACCTTATATCTGAATGCATGGAAGATATCAAAGCGCATTAGACCGTATGTCTGAATGCAAGAAGACATCAAAGTACATTAGGACCGTATATCTGAATGCAAGAAGATCAAAGAAGACATCCATGGAAAACATCAAAGTACATTAGGACCGTATGTCTGAATGCAAGAAGACATCAAAGTACATAAGAACCGTATGTCTGAATGCATGGAAGACATCAAAGTACATTAGACCTTATGTCTGAATGCAAGAAGACATCAAAAGTACATTAGACCGTATGTCTGAATGCAAGAAGACATCAAAGTACATTAGGACCGTATGTCTGAATGCATGGAAGACATCAAAGTACATTAGGACCGTATATCTGAATGCAAGAAGACATCAAAGTACATTAGGACCGTATGTCTGAATGCAAGAAGACATGAAAGTACATTAGGACCGTATGTCTGAATGCAAGAAGACATCAAAGTACATTAGGACCGTATGTCTGAAGGCAAGAAGACATCAAAGTATATTAGGACCTTATGTCTGAATGCAAGAAGACATCGTATATCTGAATGCAAGAAGACATCAAAGTACATTAGGACCGTATGTCTGAATGCAAGAAGACATCAAAGTACATTAGGACCGTATGTCTGAATGCAAGAAGACATCAAAGTACAATTAGACCGTATGTCTGAATGCAAGAAGACATCAAAGTACATTAGGACCGTATGTCTGAATGCAAGAAGACATCAAAGTACATTAGGACCGTATGTCTGAATGCAAGAAGACATCAAAGTACATTAGGACCGTATGTCTGAATGCAAGAAGACATCAAAATACATTTTAGATTAGGACAGTATGTCTGAATGCAAGAAGACATCAAAGTACATTTTAGATTATAGGAAGACAGTATACCTGAATGGAGGAAGACATCAAAGTACATTTTAGATTATAGTAAGATAGTATACCTGAATGGAGGAAAACATTAAAGTACATTTTAGATTACAGGAAGACAGTATACCTGAATGAAGGAAGACATTAAAGTATATTTTAGATTATAGGAAGATAGTATACCTGAATGGAGGAAGACATTAAAGTATATTTTAGATTACAGGAAGATAGTATACCTGAATGGAGGAAGACATCAAAGTACATTTTAGATTATATGATGATAGTATACCTGAATGAAGGAAGACATTAAAGTACATTTTAGGGACTCCTTGCGACACCCCGTTCAAAACTTTCATGCAAATGCTCCAAAAGCAGCATATTGGACATGCCCCTTATAAATCATCTGACAATAAATCGAGATATGTTTATCATAGTTATAAAGATGAGAGTCTCTTCAACTCTGATAATTCAAAATTTGTGTCTCGTTGACCGTACGATTTTATGACATAAGGGGACTTGATGGTTCATGCGGTAAGGCGACAGCCTCTCTACCAAACGGTTGTGGGTTCAAGCACCGACGATTGCACAGTTTTTTTAGTTTTCTTTCCGAGTACAACCCCGTGATACCAAGATTCATCGGACACGAACGATAAAAAGGAAATCCGGCGTAGATTACACCACTGTGTGCACGTCAAAGATCCAGTGGCTGTTTACATGGCTGTCCTGGCAAATAAAACAAAGCTACCAAAACCCCTAAGATCGCCTTAGCTGTGGACGTGGATATAATCAAGTACCCAACATCGCCTTAGCTGTGGTCGTGGATATAATCAAGTACCCAACATCGCCTTAGCTGTGGTCGTGGATATAATCAAGTACCCAACATCGCCTTAGCTGTGGACGTGGATATAATCAAGTACCCAACATCGCCTTAGCTGTGAACGTGGGATATAATTGGCACCCAACATCGCCTTAGCTGTGGACGTAGATATAATCAAGTACCCAACATCGCCTTAGCTGTGGTCGTGGATATAATCAAATACCCAACATCGCCTTAGCTGTGGACATGGATATAATCAAGTACCCAACATCACCTTAGCTGTGGTCGTGGATATAATGAAATACCCACGATCGTCTTAGCTGTGGTCGATATAATCAAGTACCCAAGATCGCCTTAGCTGTGGTCGTAGATATAATGAAATACCCCAGATCGCCTTAACTGTGGTCGTAGATATAATGAAATACCCCAGATTGCCTTAACTGTGGTCGTAGATATAATGAAATACCCAAGATTGCCTTAGATGTGGTCGTAGAAAATGCCAGATTGCCTTAGATGTGGTCGTAGATAAAATGAAAACCCCAGATTGCCTAGATGTGGATGGAGATATAATGAAATACCCCAGATTGCCTTAGATGTGGTCGTAGATATAATGAAATACCAAAGATTGCCTTAGATGTGGTCGTAGATATAATGAAATACCCCAGATTGCCTTAGATGTGGTCGTAGATATAATGAAATACCCCAGATTGCCTTAGATGTGGTGTGGATATAATCAAATACCAAAGATCGCCTTAGATGTGGATGTGGATATAATCAAATACCAAAGATCGCCTTAGATGTGGATGTAGATATAATGAAATACCCAAGATCGCCTTAGATGTGGATCGTGGATATAATCAAATACCAAAGATTGCCTTAGATGTGGATGTGGATATAATCAAATACCAAAGATCGCCTTAGATGTGGATGTGGATATAATCAAATACCAAAAGATCGCCTTAGATGTGGATGTGGATATAATCAAATACCAATGATTGCCTTAGATGTGGATGTGGGATATAATCAAATACCCCAGATCGCCTTAGATGTGGATGTGGATATAATCAAATACCAAAGATCGCCTTAGATGTGGATGTGATATAATCAAATACCAAAGATCGCATTAGCTGTGGATGTGGATATAATCAAATGCCCAAGATCGCCTTAGATGTGGATCAGATGTGGATATAATCAAATACCAAAGATCGCCTTAGATGTGGATGTGGATATAATCAAATACCAAAGATCGCCTTAGATGTGGATGTGGATATAATCAAATACCAAAGATCGCCTTAGCTGTGGATATAATCAAATACCAAAGATCGCCTTAGATGTGGATGTGATATAATCACCAAAGATATGTGGATGTGGATATAATCAAATACCAAAGATCGCCTTAGCTGTGGATGTGGGATATAATCAAATACCAAAGATCGCCTTAGATGTGGATGTGGATATAATCAAATACCAAAGATCGCCTTAGCTGTGGATGTGGATATAATCAAATACCAAAGATCGCCCTGTGGATATAATAGCTGTGGATGTGGATATAATCAAATACCAAAGATCGCCTTAGCTGTGGATGTGGATATAATCAAATACCAAAGATCGCCTTAGATGTGGATGTGGATAATCAAATACCAAAGATCGCCTTAGCTGTGGACGTGGATATAATCAAATACCAAAGATCGCCTTAGATGTGGATGTGGATATAATCAAATACCAAAGATCGCCTTAGCTGTGGATGTGGACATAATCAAATACCAAAGATCGCATTAGATGTGGATATAATCAAATACCAAAGATCGCCTTAGATGTGGATGTGGATATAATCAAATACCAAAGATCGCCTTAGCTGTGGATGTGGATATAATCAAATACCAAAGATCGCCTTAGCTGTGTGGATGTGGATATAATCAAATACCAAAGATCGCCTTAGCTGTGGATGTGGATATAATCAAATACCAAAGATCGCCTTAGCTGTACCAAAGGATGTGGATGGATATAATCAAATACCAAAGATCGCCTTAGCTGTGGATGTGGATAATAATACCAAAGATCGATGTGGATGTGGATATAATCAAATACCAAAGATCGCCTTAGATGTGGATGTGGATATAATCAAATACCAAAGATCGCCTTAGCTGTGGATGTGGATATAATCAAATACCAAAGATCGCCTTAGCTGTGGATGTGGATATAATCAAATACCAAAGATCGCCTTAGCTGTGATGTGGATATAATCAAATACCAAAGATCGCCTTAGCTGTGGATGTGGATATAATCAAATACCAAAGATCGCCTTAGCTGTGGATGGATATAATCAAATACCAAAGATCGCCTTAGCTGTGGGATGTGGATATAATCAAATACCAAAGATCGCCTTAGATGTGGATATAATCAAATACAAAGATCGCCTTAGCTGTGGATGTGGATATAATCAAATACCAAAGATCGCCTTAGCTGTGGATGTGGATATAATCAAATACCAAAGATCGCCTTAGCTGTGGATGTGGATATAATCAAATACCAAAGATCGCCTTGGATGTGGATATAATCAAATACCAAAGATCGCCTTAGATGTGGATGTGGATATAATCAAATACCAAAGATCGTGGATGTGGATATAATCAAATACCAAAGATCGCCTTAGCTGTGGATGTGGATATAATCAAATACCAAAGATCGCCTTAGCTGGATGGATATAATCAAATACCAAAGATCGCCTTAGCTGTGTGGATATAATCAAATACCAAAGATCGCCTTAGCTGTGGATGTGGATATAATCAAATACCAAAGATCGCCTTAGCTGCGGATATAATATAATCAATATAATCCAAAGATCGCCTTAGCTGTGGACGTGGATATAATCAAATACCAAAGATCGCCTAGCTGTGGATGTGGATATAATCAAATACCAAAGATCGCCGTAGCTGTGGATATAATCAAATACCAAAGATCGGTAGCTGTGGATATAATTAAATACCAAAGATCGCCTTAGCTGTGGATGTGGATATAATCAAATACCAAAGATCGCCTTAGCTGTGGATGTGGATATAATCAAATACCCAAGATCGCCTTAGCTGTGGATGTGGATATAATCAAATACCCAAAGATCGCCTTAGCTGTGGATGTGGATATAATCAAATACCAAAGATCGCCTTAGCTGTGGACGTGGATATAATCAAATACCCAAGATCGCCTTAGCTGTGGATGTGGATACAATTAAATACCAAAGATTGCCTTAGCTGTGGATGTGGATATAATCAAATACCCAAGACAGAGACGAAACAAGTTCTGGAACCCATGACTTGTATAGCCAATAATATGCACCTTTTCATATTAACATTTTGTAAATAATGTTTTGTAATTCTCAGATAATTATCAATTTGCAATGGTTTGATTGCTGATTCATCACTTGGATGTCATTGCTGTTTGCACTTTATTTGCATATTTGTGACATTTTGATAGAGATGCATTGAAGATGGTTAAAAAATTATTGTATCCATTTTCACCTTAAATGCTTGACTATCTGAAATAATGCCTTCATTTGATGTTTTGATGAATTTTCAATAAACTGTAACGCACACAAAAAAAAGAAAAAAAAAAGAAAAAAAACAAAAAAAAAAGATTGCCATAACATTCCTTTGCCATATCATGTGATTACCTCCTTGTCAAGTTTGAACATAGATTGCAACCACATTGTAGTTATTTAGTGCTGGCCGTTAACGTTATGTAAAAACAATTCAGTGATAAACCAGAATCCGATGTCGTGGCAATGGCATAACAAAATGTAAGTGCCAGAGGAGGCAATCAAAGGTCATGAAAAATTCTCCATCCTTCAACTCTCAGACAATTACTGTTGATGCAACGACCTAATCACATCCCTGCATGTCGTCATTCTGATAATTTCTCTACATTGATAGCCAGGTTCTTATTCACGCATGCATAAAGAGCCATGGAAAAGACATGGAACGTTTGCAGGCTCAAATAAATGCGACTCATTATCTCATGATTTAGCCAAATATATTTGATACTTAAAAAATTTAAATAATAATAATAATAATAACAATACTACTACTACTACTACTACTAGAGACTACTACTACTACTACTACTACTACTACTACTACTACTACTACTACTACTACTACTACTACTACTACTACTAGTACTACTACTACTAGTACTACTACTACTACTACTACTACTACTACTACTACTACTACTAGACAGACAGACAGACTACTACTACTACTACTACTACTACTACTACTACTTAGACTATACTACTAGAGACCACTACTACTACTACTACTACTACTATTACTACTACTACTACTACTACTACTACTACTACTACTACTACTACTACTACTACTACTACTACTAATAACTAATAATGGTAATAATAATTATGATGATGATGATGACAATGATGATGCTAATGATGATGATGAACTTGATGATGCTGATGCTGATAATAATGCTAATATGATAATGAGGCTAAAAATAAAAATGACATTAATAATTATAATAATAATAATAATAATAATAATAATAATAATAATAATAATAATAATAATAATAATAATAATATAATGATGATAAAATAATAATCTCTGTCTATCCTATCTGATTCTCTTTTTCAGTCTGTCTGTCTGTCTGTCTGTCTGTCTGCCTGTCTGCCCGTCTGTCTGTCTGTCTGACTGTCTGTTTGTCTCTCTCCCTCTGTCTTTCTCTTCCACCCTTTCTCTCCTCTCTGTCTTTGTCTCTCCCCCCCCCCCCCATAGCTAACTAAGCTCTACATTCGAAGAACCACGTACTTTGTGACTGCAAGCTGTGCTGGTTTCGCCTCTCCATGATGTCATCGACAGTCATAGCCAGGAGGTGGCGCCAACTAGCGAGGTGGATGTGGTGGGTACCTCATGCAGCTTTTACTTGTCTCGATTCGTAGCGTTTCCATGGAAACGTCTCTATCAATGTTTGGGACCTGTATATCATCTGCTGCTTTGATTGACCTGTAAAGCCAGACAATGGATTCTTTGAAACATACGTAGTGACATATGTGAGTAGGTAACGTTCTCATAAGACCTACAGCCATAGTGACATATGTGAGTAGGTAAAGTTCTCATAAGACCTGCACAGCCATAGTGACATATGTGAGTAGGTAAAGTTCTCATAAGACCTACACAGCCATAGTGACATATGTGAGTAGGTAAAAGTTCTCATAAGACCTGCACAGACATAGTGACATATGTGAGTGTAAAGTTATCATAAGAACTGC
Source organism: Doris montereyensis (assembly GCA_037039925.1). Lineage (NCBI taxonomy): Eukaryota > Metazoa > Mollusca > Gastropoda > Nudibranchia > Dorididae > Doris > Doris montereyensis. The sequence goes on from JAXRKP010000575.1 coordinate 261,444, forward strand.
ACAGCCACAGTGGCATATGTGAGCAGGTAAAGTTCTCATAAGACCTCACACAGCCAAAGTGACATATGTGAGTAGGTAAAGTTCTCATAAGACCTACACAGCCATAGTGACATATGTGAGTAGGTAAAGTTCTCATAAGACCTACACAGCCATAGTGACATATGTGAGTAGGTAAGTTCTCATAAGTCCTACACAGCCATAGTGACATATGTGAGTAGGTAAAGTTCTCATAAGACCTCCACAGCCATAGTGACATATGTGAGTAGGTAAAGTTCTCATAAGACCTACACAGCCATAGTGACATCCCCAGAGAGGTAAAGTTCTCATAAGACCTCCCCAAGCATAGTGACATATGTGAGTAAGGTAAAAGTTCTTATAAGACCTGCACAGCCAGTGACATCCCCAGGGAGGTCAGTCCTCATAAGACCTGCACAGCCATAGTGACATATGTGAGTAGGTAAATCCTCATAAGACCTACACAGCCATAGTGACATATGTGAGTAGGTAAAGTTCTCATAAGACCTGCACAGCCATAGTGACATATGTGAGTAGGTAAAGTTCTCATAAGGCCTGCACAGCCATAGTGACATATGTGAGTAGGTAAAGTTCTCATAAAACCTGCACAGCCACAGTGACATATGTGACACAAGTAGGTAAAGTTCTCAAGACCTACACAGCCATAGTGACAATGTGATAGGTAAAGTTCTCATAAACCTGCACAGCCATAGTGACATATGTGAGTAGGTAAAGTTCTCATAAAAGACCTGCACAGCCATAGTGACATATGTGAGTAGGTAAAGTTCTCATAAGACCTGGATACAGCCATAGTGACATATGTGAGTAGGTAAAGTTCTCCATAAGGGAAGGAATATGTGGAGTAGGTAAAAAGTTCTCATTACACAGCCATAGTGACATATGTGAGTAGGTAAAGTTCTCATAAGACCTGCACAGCCATGGTGACATATGTGAGTCCCCAAAGTTCTCATAAGACCTGCACAGCCATAGTGACATATGTGACCCAGGTAAAGTTCTCATACCCACCTGCACAGCCATAGTGACATATGTGAGACAGAGACAGACAAAGACAGACAGAGACAGACAGACAGAGACAGAGATAAAGCCAAATCAGAAAGATCTCCAAAATACCCATCCCATCCCCTCCCCCCACAAGAAAGAGACACACCCAGACAGAGAAAAAGAAAAGAGAGAGTCAAAGCAGAGAGAGAATAAGAAGAGAGACAGACATCCCTTCCAGACAGACAGACAGACAGACAGACAGACAGACGGACAGACAGAGACAGACAGAGACAGACATAGACAGACAGACAGAGACAGCGGCCAAGACAGATAGACAGACAGAGACAGTCAGACAGAGACAGACAGAGACAGACAGAGACAGACAGACAGAGACAGAGGCGCAGACATAATCAGAGAAAGAAAACCACGCTTTAATGGACATTTGTTATCAAATTCGTTCTGGTTAACAAAAAAAAAGACAGAAAAGAAGTCCCCCACAGCAAAACCCCACGTCAACCGAGCATATTGAAAGTTGGAGTGACCACTCCAAAAAACCCAAACAATAAAGTCCACCACTTACCACTAAACCTCCAACACAACCCACTATTTCCACCACCACAACCACCAACAACAGCAGCAACACAGTAGCTACTACTACTGCAGCACCAGTACTACTACTACTACTACTACTACTACTAGAACTACCAGTACTAGGACAGACAGCGGATTACAGAAGCAGAAGAATTTCTACTCGTGAAGCACCGTACTATTCCAACCACTACTATACGACTGTTTGTCACTGATCTCACACCGGTCTCACACTGGCAGAAGGAGCAAGACTGCTGCTGCTGCTGCTGCTGCTGCACGCAGCTGCTGCGGCTGACACAGGGCTGCTCGATCGAGGAGGGGACCGAGGACTACTACTACTACTACTACTACTACCGCTACTGTGGGGGACTACATGGACTACTTAGGCTACTTGATTCAAGAGCTAGAGCTAGGGAGGTGGGCTGCTGCTTGATTGCTGTAGGATGGTGGTGGTGGTGGTGGTGGTGGTGGTGGTGGTGCTGGTGATGGTGGTGGTGGGGAGGTACTGAAAATGGGATACTAGAAATGTATTTCTTACAGAAGTCAGGTTTTTACACAACCGCATCATGTGTGTAATCTATAGATTAAGGGTGTATCGGGATTCGACTTATTTATGGGGTATGAGGGGATGTATGTATGTATGTAACCACATGTATATAGAATTGTTGATTTAAGAAATATGAGTAGCTGGACTTGTGGACAGCTTTGATCCACTTGTGTTTCTAGGGAAGGTGGGCTTAGTTTTTGATATATGTATGTATTCAATCGTTTGTATGGATGTATGTATCATGTTTATATGTAGCAGTTAGTTATTTTCTGAGCGTAGATAGATGTATGGACAAAACTTGAATGTATGTATGTATGGACATAACATATTTGTGTGAGATAATGTTATTCTGTCATGAGATTTCTATGAGAGTAGATCTAGTTGAGATGGAGAGGATATGTATGTAGGGTGGATCACTCATACAATGGATGTATGTTTGTGGGTTCTTAATGTGTTTTCAGAGAGGGAGAGAGGGATGTTTAAATATGGATGATAGTCACTACTGCCAATGTCTCTATACATATAGAGAGGGATGTAGAGATGTATGTATGTATGTATGCAGGTAGGGATGCTTCATGTATGCATGATTTTATATGTATGTATGTTTCTGGATGGATGATTCTATGTATGTATGTATGTATGTGTATGTATGTATGTATGTATTATGTTTAAGGATGTTTTTATGATAAGAGATTCTAGATGGATGGATGAGAGAGAATGGATGGATGGATGTTTTAGAGGGATCTATGTAGAGAGAGAGTATGTATGTATGTATTTAAGGATGTTTTATGTATGTATGTATGTATGGATGTGGATGTATCTATGTATGGCTAGGATGGATGTTTGTATGAATGGAGAGAGAGAGAGAGTATGTAGAGAGAGAGTGTATGGGATGTTTTTTTATGTATGTATTCATGTATGAGATGAGAGAGAGAGAGAGAGAGTTGTAGAGAGATTTAGAGGATGTTTATATGTGTATGTACGAATGTATGTATGGGTATTTGTATGTAGAGTGTGTATGTATGGATGAGAGAGATGTATGAATGTTTTTGTATTTATGGATGTTTCTGTATAAATGTATTTATGGATGTTTCTATGTATTTATGTATTGATGTAGATGGATGTGTCTATGAATGAATGTATGTATGGGTGTTTTAGGTATGAATGTATTTATGTATTTATGGATGTTGCCATGTATGCAGGTATTTATGGATGTTTCATTGTATGAATGTATTTATGGATGTTTCTATGTATGTGGTTGTATTTTATGGATGATTTTCTATGTATGTAGGTATTTATGTATGTGTCTATGTATGAATGTATTTATGGATGTTTCACTACTACGACTACTACTACTACTACTACAACTACCACTACAAACTACTACTAACTACACTACTACCACTCTTCTACTACTACATCTACTACTACTACCCTACTGCTACTACTACTACTACTACTCCTACTCCTACTACTACTAGCTACTACACCGACTACGACTACTACTACTACATAACTACTACTACTACTACTACTACTACTACTAACTACTACTACCTACTACTACCACTACTACTACATAACTATTACTACTACTACTACTACTATTACTACTACTACTACTACCACTGACTACTACTCCTACTTACTATCTACTACTTATAAACTACTACTACTACTAACTGACTACTACTACTACTATTACTACTACTACTACCTGCTATTACTACTACTACTACCTACTACTACTACTACACTACTACTACTACTACTACTACTACTGACTACTACTACTACTATACTAACTCTAGTACTGATACTAGCATGACTACTACTACTACTACTACTACAGCTACTACTACTACTACTACTGCTACCACTGACTACTACACTACTACTACTACTACTACTACTACTACTGACTACTACTACTACTACTACTACTACTACTCCTACTAACTACTACTACTACTACTACTACTACTACTACTACTACTACTACTAATAATAATATAATAGATAATAATAATAATAATAATATTAATAATAAATAATGATAATAATAATATAATGATAATAATAATAACTCAATAATGAAAATAATAATAATAATAATAATAATAATAATAATTTATAATAATAATAATAATATAATAATGAAAAGAATAAGACTAAGAATAAGAATAAGAATAAGAATAAGAATAAGAATAAAAAGAATAAGAATAAGAAATAAGAATACTAATAATACTAATAATAATAATAATAATAATCATAATAAAAATAAAAATAATAATAATAATAATAATAATAATACAACTTGTAATAATAATAATAAAGATAATGGGGGGGGGGGTCATTACTACTACTAGATACTACTACTAACACCACTACTACTAATACACTACTACTACTATTACTACTACTACGTCTACTACTAAACTACTACTACTAAATAATACTACTACTACTACTACTGCATGCTGACAACTACTACTACTACTACTACTTCTACTACTACTTCTACTACTATTACTACTACTACTACGACTACTACTGACTACTACTACTACTACTACTACTATTACTACTACTACTACTACTACTACACTCACTAACTACTAACTGACGACTACTACTACTACTACTACTACTACTACTACTACTAATAACAATAATAATAATTATAATAGTACTAATAGTAAAAATAATAATAATAATAATATAAGAACAATAATAATATGATAATAATAATAGTATAATAATGACAATAACATGATGATCATACGCATGATAATAGACGTGATCATAATCATATTAATACTAATAATAATGATAATAATACTAATAATAATAACAATAAATAATAATAATAGTTATTTAACTAATAATAATGATTGTACACAACATAAATAATAATAATAATAATAATGAAAATATTAATGTAACAGATGTAGTAAGTAGTAATTGGTATTAGTAATGTGAAATAGTAGTAATAATAATATATAATAATAATAATAATATATAATGTAATAATAGTAGTAGTAGTAATAATATTAATAATAATAGTAATGAGTGTAGTAATAATAGTAATATTAATAATGGCTTTTGATTTGTTTAAATATCATTGTTAATATTATTATTATTATTATTATTATTATTATTATTATGATTATTATTATTATTATTATTATTATTATTATTATTACTATTATTATTATTATTATCATTATTATTATTATATTATTATTATTATGATCATTGTATTATTTATCATTATTATTATTATTATTATTATTATTATTATTATTATTATTTATTAATTAATACATACATAGACAATATAAAACATGCATACATGGACAATAAACAGCATACATAGACAATATAAAGTACTACATCACAAACAATATCCATATAGTAATATAAACATACATACATGGATTTAATATCAAACATACATACACATGGGCAATATCAGTATACATGCATGGTTACAATATAAACATGCATACATAGACAGAGCATACATACATGGGCAACCAAAACATACATACATATATCAATATCAAACATACATATAGACAATATAAACATACATACATAGTTTATTATCAAACTATTAATCAAACATACATACATGGATTGGCTACATACATAGGTAATAGATATACATACATGTAGCATCAAATACATGGACAATATCAAACACATACATAGACAATATCCATACATGGGTGAATATCAAACATACATATGAACTCAAACATACATATGAATATCAAGCATGCATACATGGACTTGTAAACATACATACATAGACAACATAAAACTTGTATACATAGACAATATAAAACATACATATAGCAATATCAAACATACATACATAGACAATATCAAACATACATATAGACAATATAAACATACATACATAGACAATATCAAACTTATACATGGATATCAAACATACATACATACATAGAAACTTCCATCCATCCATACAATACATACATAATACCTACATACATACATACACACACAATGCATACATACATACATACATGAACAATATCAAACATACATACATAGACAATATCAAACATACATACATGGATAATATCAAACATACATACAGCAATATCAAACATACGCTCATGGATTAATATCAAACATATACATGGGCAATATCAAACATGCATACATAGACATATCAAACATATAACATACATGCAGAAGTTTTTAATATCAAACATACATACATAGACACTATCAAACATACATATAGACAATATAAACATACATACATAGACAATATCATTTAGCACATGCATAGACAATAACAAAC
>JAXRKP010000576.1:0-15570 GCA_037039925.1 Doris montereyensis
AGACAGACAGGCAAACAGACAGAGACAGACATAGAGAAAGAGACAAAAAGATGAGAGACAGAAAGAAAAAGGGATTATGGAATTTTTAAAAAATTTAAAAGTTTACTTCATGCATAAATTCTCTTTAATACAGGCTTAAATAGCTATACCACGAAAACTAAATCACGTTTACCGTTCCGATGAAAGCTTACTTCACTTACCTGTACTTGTCTTCCATTGATGAAGTGTACATGCTGTGACTTCTCTCAAACCACCATGGCGACGAAACCCACGAGGTGAGTAAGAGGATTGGCACCACTTATTGACTAGAAATTTTAACACTCTTGACCTGCCGTTGACATAAGCTGTAAAGCCACTCATGTTTGCCCTCTAGACCAGGTACCTGTTAGTGTATAATATAGGAAAATAATACATTCTAATTTGTATGTAACATTTTGTTTGAACCGCCGGCTATATCTAGATCTAGAGAAATACTTTTAAATCAACTCACGTGTGTGCTTTCTCCCTTACTCGTTGGACGATAGAGTTATAGATAGTTGTATGCACTGTGATATCACATTTCGCATGTTTTGCTGTGTGCCACAACGGTGTGTACACAACTGCACAGTGCACACAGCTTCAGCATTTTAGTAATGTTTTATGTCAGCAAATATGGGTTATTGTGTCATGGCCACCTTTAATCATTACAGCCATACGTTGTGTAAAGTTCTAGTCAATTTCGTATACATTTTTTTTAAATTTACAAATTATTCTCTCAATTTCAATTACAGATAGACAGCTATATAGACAGATGATGCTTAGAAAGCTAGATAGATAGATATATAGATGGACAACTCGATAGATAGATAGATAGATAGATAGATAGATAGATAGATAGATAGAGATAGATAGATAGATAGATAGATAGATAGATAGATAGATAGATAGATAGATATAGATAGATAGATAGATAGATATATAGATAGATAGATAGATAGATAGATAGAAAGATAGATAGATAGATAGATAGATAAAAATGTAGATCGATAGATAGATAGATGGATAGATAGATAAAAATATGGAGATATATCTATATATATATATATATATATATATATATATATATATATATATATATATATATATATATATATATAGATAGATAGATAGATAGATAGATAGATAGATAGATAGATAGATAGATAGATAGATAGATAGATAAGATAAATATATGAATAGACAAAAAGGTAGATAAATAGATATATAGATAGATAGATAGATAGATAGATAGATAGATAGATAGATAGATAGATAGATAGATAGATAGATAGATAGATAGATAGATAGATAAATATGAATAGACAAATCGGTATTAAATATATAGATAAATAGATAGATAGATAGATAGATATATAAAAGTGATAGATAGCGTTCACACCAAACTGAATCGGACAGACGAATCGACCACGGCCAACTGAAAACGGTCGTTCAAAGTGTTACCCCGCGTTCACACCAAACTGAATCGGACGGACGACCGACCACGGCCAAGCGACAACGGCCGAGTCCCCGTTCACACCAAAATCGGAGTGTTTTAAATTCAAGAATTATTATGTAAATGTGTGCTGTAAAACATAATACAATTTGATAAAAATAAAATTTACCCTAGATCGGTGTTTCCTCGCTGATTTTTTCCACGCCTGGATGTTGTATTGTCTGTTGGCGTATAATGTGTTCGTGTTATCAAACAAAGCAGGTCTTTTCTGAACAGCATTGATGATGAGCTGTTCCTCCGCTGAATTCATTTTGTAGACTAGTGTGAAGTAATAAGTAATAGAATCGTGGTGGAGGGGTAGGGAAGAATAAGACATTTAATATGCTAAAATCTTTAAAAGGCGATAAAACGCTTAGTCATGGCGAATTTCGGGTCACTGAATTCAAATCTGAGCTCAAAAATAACATTTGTTGACAAAATATTGCTTAAAAGTTTTTGCTTCAATCAAGTCGCCTGTGCTATTTTAAGCTTTCCGGCCCGAAGCACACCCATCTGCTGATGACACGGCCGAGTGTCGGTAAAACTTTATTGCAGCGGTAAATGTGAAAAGTCGGACGAGCGACAGAAATTGACTCGCCCGATGTCGGTAGGTTGGTGTGAATACGATCATATGATAAAGAGGATTTTTGAACTGTTGTCGCTCGGCCGTGGTCGGTCGTCCGTCCGATTCAGTTTGGTGTGAATGAGCCCCTCGGTCCAGAGACAATGAGTCGACCTCTCCACTATAATGTCGTGGGTTCTTGCCCGATAGGCTGAACATGTTTCTCACCAAAACGTCTTTCTCTCTCTGTGTGTCTCACTCTCTTTCTGTGTCTCTAATAAGCGTATTTTTACAACCATGAAGACATACTTTTTTCTGTTGCACTGCATGAGCCATTCTTTCGGCGACCGAAGGACATTCTTTAGGCGACCTAAGGCCATTCTTTAGGCGACCCTTATTCTTTAGGCGACCTAAGGCCATTCTTTGAGCGACCTAAGGCCATTCTTTAGACGACCTAAGGCCATTCTTTTGGCGACCTAAGGCCAATTCTTTAGGCGACCTAAGGCCATTCTTTAGGCGACCTAAGGCCATTATTTTGGGCGACCTACGGACATTCTTTAGGCGACCTAAGGACATTCTTTGGGCACACCTAAGGCCATTCTTTAGGCGACCCTTATTCTTTAGGCGACCTAAGGCCATTCTTTGATCGACCTAAGGCCATTCTTTAGACGATCTAAGGACATTCTTTGGGCGACCGAAGGACATTCTTTGGGCGACCTAAGGCCATTCTTTTGGGCGACCTAAGGCCATTCTTTGGACGACCTAAGGCCATTCTTTGACGACCTAAGGCCATTCTTTGGGCAATCTAACATTCTTTGGGCGACCTAAGGCCATTCTTTAGGCGACCTAAGGCCATTCCTTAGGTGACTTAAGGCCATTCTTTTGGGCGACCTAAGGACATTCTTTGGGCGACCTAAGGACATTCTTTTGAAAGTAAGGAACCCGCCGCTTTGGTGCATCGCTTGCGCCTCGCCGTCGTCTTGTCTTTTAACTAAGAAACCATGGCAAGGCAACCGACAGACTGCACGTAGACAGCGAGTAGACAGCTCTTACCCCTCCCCCGTTTCCACCTGCGCTAGTGGCTATGTAACCTCCTAACCTAGATTGGTTGTGTGCATACGTGCTCTTATACTGTTACAATTGAGGCTTTCAACCGGCAATCCATTGGTGTGCCTTTACGTGCACAGCCAGCCAGGTAGCGATGTAGGGCCTGGTGGTCTAAGTTTGAATCCCGGTGCGATCGATTAGCCATGAATTCATTTTATTTTATTCTTTTTTGAAAAATCCTTCCCTGTTCCATTCTGATTTTTTGATTTAGCACCTAGGCATATCAGAGATGGTTAGAAAACTTGAAGCGCTCTCGTGTTTATGCGTAAAGGTCTATGGCAAGTTATATAGTTGCATAAGCAAATTTAGGGTAAAGTAAAGAAATACCCATGCTCAAAGTTGAGTTCAGGGTAAACAGGAGTAGAGCTTTGGTTTTTCTAGGTATTCGGCATAATATGGTAGTTTGCCATTGCTTTCCACGTCGATTTTACTCTCGCCAAGTTTGAACAGACAGCTATCTATTTCGCTGTTGGGTCGACAGGAAGGTCAGAAAAAAAATTGCCCTGACTGGGAATTAAAATCGTTTCAGATGGATGATCCGGCACTGTATCAACAATTCTTGAAGCAGAACGACATCAACAACAGAATATACCAGTCCTGTTGTACGTATGTGAAATACAAAACAAACAAATTTTAAGTTAGAGTCTTTGACAGACGATGTGGCCTTACCGTACCTGACCAGCTAATCGTTTTATTTGACCTGTAGAACGAATCTATAATTATACGTAATAACAGACTCCAGTAATCATTGAAGGGTTTTGATATAAACACACTGTCTTGACAAATTAACATCCAGCGGAATACGCAAAGTGTTTGTAGTCTCCTCAGCAAACCGCTCCATAGAAATGTAATTGGTGCGGTAGAGTACTAATTAGGGAATTATTTGGAAATCTGGCCTGATATCTTTATCTCTGATTATGTCAGTGGTAAGAGTTTAATAATATTGTAACTGCAACTGCAATGGTAAAAGACATGATTGTCTGTATATTCCAGCTGGCTTATCTTTCCCAACTGACTTCGGCCATAAATAACCATGAAAGAACTGTTACATTATATTATGTTTCCTAGCTATCTATTTGTTTACCAATATAAAAAAGTAAGTTCCTTCAAGGCCCTTAAGGCCTATAGAGCCGGAGCTTATCCCGTTTCCATAGCGTTAAGCGGAACAAGTGACAATAATCACCTCCTGGCCAGGACGCTAGTCTGACGCAGGTTTTTACTCCCAAGCTAGTGCTTGTACCCATTTGCACCTGGGTAGAGTGGGGAAATGCGTGTTAACTGTTTTTCCCAAGGAACGCAACGTCGGCCCTGGCTTCGCTAGGATTCGAACTCGGGACCTCATGATCCCCAATCCGGCAGCCTAACCGCTCAGCCACCGACGCCACGTCTACCAATATAACTAATTATCTATTCATCTATAAATCTATCTATCTATCCATGTATCCATTTATCTATCTATATATCTATCTATCTATTAATCAATCTATCTATCTATTTACCTATCTATCTATCTATCTATATTATATATATCTATATATATATATATATATATATATATATATATATATATATATATATATATATATATATATATGTCGATCGAATGATCTATCTATCGATCTATCTATCTATCTTATTGTCTGCATGTCTATCTATCTATCTATCTACCTATCTATCTATCTATACATCTATCTATCTATCTTTCTATCTATCTCTATGACTATTTATTTGTTTATCAATCCCTATATATCTATCTATCTGTTTTGTTATATATACCATGTCTATCCACATAGTCAAAAGCATTCAAGCAATTACTAGTAAGGAAAAATACCATGCCGTTAATTCATCCTTTTCATCATATTTTTCAATGGTATAATTACATAATAGAGTTTTCGTTACTTATGTTTTTCACTAGTGTTGTTGTTGTTGTTTGGGTTTTTTTGGTGGTGTTTCTGTTTATTTTCTTATTTGTTCGTCCTTCTGCAATAAATTATAGTACATGCCAACTAATTCCTTTTGAACTCTGCCCAACCAAACGTTTAAAACGTCACTCGATCTCGAACCTGAGCAATATGTTTACACCGAACCTCTGATTTTCTTGCCCATTTCCGACAAATCCAGGAAGTAGGAAGTGCTAATGTCAGCCTTCTTGAAGGATCAAGGGAAGTTCTAAAGAAGACGTTATCCAAGGAAATAGCTGGACATCCGCGCTGAGATTCGAACAGTAGACACACTGTTTACAATGTCTTCTGAAAGTCTTCTGACTGATAACGTATCGTTCATTACAAGACAGAAATGACAGCGTACAAGACGTATATTTTAATCAAGTGCAACTGAGAATAATTTGTAAATAATTTCCCTCATTTTCATCCGTTACATGGAAATTTAACTAAGGTGTTTCCATGGGTACGTAATGCGTGATGCGTAAACAAAGATTACATGGAAATTTAACTAAGGTGTTTACCATGTGGTGCGTAAACAAAGATTATATGGAAATTTAACTAAGGTGTTTCCATAGTATACGTGGTGCGTAAACACATATTACATGGAAATTTAACTAAGGTGTTCCATGTGTACGTAATGCGTGAATGCGTAAACAAAGATTACATGGAAATTTAACTAAGGTGTTTCCATGTGTGCATATGCGTGGTGCGTAAACAAAAATTACATGGAAATTTAACTAATGTGTTTCCATGTGTACGTAATGCGTGGTGCCGTAAACAAAGATTACATGGAAATTTAACTAAGGTGTTTCCATATGTATGCGATGCGATGCGCTGTGCTCGATGCGTGATGCCCCTCGGTGAAATTTCCTGTAATCGTGGTTTACCCATCACATCGCACATGCTCCCCCCACGCATTATGTCCACATGGAAAGCGGATTCATGGGGGTTTATTCTTCATGATCTGTAGCGTTAGTAGCGGAGTGGTTAGACTTCCGGACTTGGGATCATGAAATGCGGGTTCGAATCCTAGCAAAGCTAGTTCCGACGCCGTGTTCCTTGGTAAATATATTTTTAACACGTATTTTCTCCCTCGACCTAGGTTCAAATTATTGGCCTTTTCTTCTATTGTGCTTTCCTTCAGATCCATCTGCCTTTCACTGATATATCTTTTTATCCTGATTGGTATATATCTGTTTTACTATTGGTTTATTTAGTTCTTCTATTTTGAGTTTAGTAGCTTTCTTCTCTTTCTCTTTCCTTTTCTGTTTGTTTTCTTCAGTTAATAATCTCATTTTGGCTATCGCTAGGTGATGATCACTAAATATTTCTGCTCCTCCGTTTACTCTAGCATCCATTGTACTGTAAAAAGGGAATTGCTAACTATTATGTAGTCTATCATTGACTTTTCACACCTGTCTTCATTTACTTTTGTATATTTGTGGATATCTTTATGAGGAAAAAAACGTGTTATCTATTTTCATGTTATTCTTTAGGCAAAAATCTGTGAGTCTCTCTCGATTTGGAGCCTTCTTTACCTATTACTTCTCTGATGTTTCTACATTATTGCCTACTCTAGCGTTTAAATCTCCTACCACCATTAATTCCTGTTTGGGTTTGAGATTTTGTGCAGCTATTTGTAAATCATTTTGGAAGATATCTTTTTTCTTCTTTGTTGGCATTTTCGTTTGGTCCATAACCTATTAATAATTTAAATTCTTTTCCTTTTGGTTTAATATTTACCTCTAATAGCCGTGGGCTTACACATTTCCAACTTTCTAATAGCATTACTTGCTTTTTATGTGTCCTAGAGGTCTACTCCTGCTCTAGCTCTATCTTTGCCATCTACTCCAGAGAAAAGTTTCTATTCCTTGTCCTTTTTCTTTGTTTCTGTAATAGCCAAAATGTGTACTTTGAATTTTCCATTTCTTCAGCTAATTCTAACTCCATTCCATTAATTGCCTTAACATTCCATGTTCCAAAAATCACAGTCCGTATTCTTTTCGTCTTCGAAAGTTCAAGCTTTGGTCAGTCAAGACGTACCTGCAAGGCAGCAGGAGACTCGTGGAAGGCGGGATCATCTACTCCCCGTACTGGTGCTTACCTGTCCACTCCCCGGGAGAGTGTTCACCATCAATTATAATTGTTTGATTATTGCTGTTGTGTGTGCTTTTATTGTGATGATCCATGGTTTGTTTGATTGGATTGTAAATTGTCTCGGATTTTTTTTATATTTTTGTGTTTTTGATTGTACAGTGCCATCGAGCACCTTTGGTGGATGTCAGACGCTCTATAAATGTTTTATTATTATTATTATTATTATTATTATTATTATTATTATTATTATTATTATTATTATTATTATTATTATTATTATTATTATCATTATTATTATGATTATGATTATTATTATGATGATTATTATCGTTATTATCATTATCATTAATGTTTTAAAATAATTATTACTGTTATTATTATCATTATTATCTTTCTTTCTTTATCAGTTCCCATTTTACCTTTCAGTGTATGGGTTCAGATGCTCGAGATGATCTTTCTCCAGGATGCCCTGTCATGGCATTTTCTGTTTCCTTCCAAAAAAGTTAAATTTCTATATTTCAATTCTCTTTATATCTTCTTCCCACTTTCTCCGAGGGTCTGCCTTTTGGTCTTTTACCTTGGGATTTAGCTGTATACTGATTTAGCTTTCTATTGTCATTCATTCTTTTTATATGCCCAAACCATCTCAATTGATTTGTTTCTATCTTAGTTTTTATGCCATCTGCTTTGGTTTGATCTCTTATTGTTGTGTTTCTGATTTTGTCTCTTTTAGTTTTCCCTACTACTCTTCCTAGATATTTCATTTCAGCTGCCTGTACTCTACTGCATTCTCTACTGTCTAAAATCCAAGTTTCGCTGCCATAGAGGAGAGTAGGACAATAAACTGTATTGTATACTGCCATTTTGGTTTTGTTGACAATTCTTGCTTACCTACAAATGCCTTTTCACTTGCCTTTTTGATTCTCTGGCTGATTTCTTCTCTTAGTTTTTCCCTCTGAGTTAATCATTACTCCTAGGTAATTGTAGCTTTGAACTTGTTCTAAATACTCCCTGTCCAATTTAAGATTTTGTGTTTTAGCTTCCCTAATTACTAGCATTGTTTTGGTTTTCTTTGCATTTACTCTCAATTCCTCTTTTATTTAGTTCATTGTTCATAATGTTGATATTCAACTGAAGGTCACTTTCTGATTTTCCAAACAGAACTAAATCATCGGCAAATGAAAGCATTGATACATTTACTTGTTTGAGCTTCCACATACCTACATTCTTTTTCTTCATTTTTGAGGATGCCCTTGCGACTGAATCCATAAATGTGATAAACAAAAGAGGACTTAGGATACAACCCTGTCTTACTCCTAAATCTACATCAAATTCTGCAGATACGTTTCCAGCTACTTTCACTGCACATGTTGGTTTATTGTAAAAACATTTAATGGCTTCTATTAAATTTTGCTCTACATTGTGTTCTTTTAAGGAATGCCATAGTTCATACCTCCTCATAGTGTCAAATGCCTTTTCTAAGTCAATAAAACACAGATGTACGTCAATGTTTCTCTCAATGAATTTTTCTATTATTTGTCTAATTGTAAATAATATGTGGTCTTGTACATTTCTTCCTGGTCTAAATCCACTCTGATGCTCTTCAATCTGATCCTCTACTCTTTTCCTTAGTCTCATTTCCAGTATCCTGGCATATACTTTTCCTGGAAAGCTAAGTAGTGATATCCCTCTATAGTTTGAGCGTTCCATTATTATTATTATTATTATTATATTATTATTATTATTATTATTAGTAGTAGTATTATTATTATTATTATTATTATTATTATTATTATTATTATTATTATTATTATTATTATTATTTTATTATTATTATTATTATTATTATTATTATTTATTATTATTATTATTATTATTATTATTATTATTATTATTTTTATTATTATAGTAGTAGTAATAATGTTGTTATTATTATTATCATTATTATGATTATTATTATTATTATTATTATTATTATTATTATTATTATTATTATTATTATTATTATTATTATTATTATTATTATTATCATTATTATTATTATTATTATTATTATTATTATTGTTATTATTATTATTATTATTATCTTAAACACTGAAACACAAGCAGTCATCTGCGAAATATCTAACTATATTATTTATGCATTAATAACTCCTTTTGAATATGAGAACAGCATTTTATTACCATACAGGATAGTATAAATCATAATCTTACGTAATAATATGATCACGTGTCACGAAACGACTAAAAACCAGATGAACATTTTTTAAACAGCAGTATTTTCTTTTTTATCTATGTTAATAATATAAACAAATTCCACGCGTGTGGAGTTATTTATATTTTAGGGGACTCGGTAGTCCAGAGGCAAGGCGTCGGTCTCTCAACCAAAAGGTAGTGGGTTCGAACCTCGGTTGAAAAATTTTCTCGAGATTTTTTCGAGCTAAACTAAGCCCACCCCGACCCCCATTCCCCCCCTCTGGTCCAAGTACGAGGATCGACACCTAGTCCCATTGGAGACGGGCGATAAAAAGAAGGTCCCGTGTACTGATAACAACACTCTGTTTACGCATCATCCGGGCAAAATTACAAATTTTACCATAAATCAAGTTTGTTGTGGATGAGGGTAAACCAAATCAAATGAAACTATTGATATTTTTTTTTTTTATCTCATCGCATCAAGGGATTTCCATACCAATCATTTTCAAATTCAACATAATATATCAAACAACGAGACACTATATTTTCATCAGAACCAGCTACTGTTGCCACTTCTCATAGCCAAGCGGCCGTTTCCGTATCTGTTGTGGAAAACTTGAACACGGCTCTGGAATTCAGTTATCTCCACGTAAGTTCCTATCAAAATAAAAAACAAAAAACGATTTGTGAGCATTTATTAATCATTAAATTTTAATAATAATCGGTGCTAAAAGGAAATGAATTTATAAATATAAATATAATTTCAATTCACTATGGAGTGAACTTTCTGTAAAAAAATACAATGTATTTTCTGAATTTCACTAGAGCTGTCGGTATGTTATCTATATACATATATTACGTTTATGTAACTGCATTAACAGGATGAGTTGTTACGAACCTGCAAATGGCGGTCTCCATGTTCGCTCGTGAACGCTTTTCGTGAATGGAGAACTCTTCTGTTATTGAAACTTATGAGATCTCCAGGCGTGAGTCGTAACTGATACTGTGGTAGAAATGGCATAATCGATACTCATCAATCAATCATCTCATTTCCTGCTCATGTTTAGGGCTCAGAGTAATGTAAATGAGCTACGATTTTGTTAGTTATAATCTCTCTAATATAAAGCTGAATTTATGTATACTTTGAGTGCTATAACCTCAGGAACCAGTTCACCCATAACCACCAGATTTCGCATGTATGCTTCAAATAGCATGCCTTGTGTTTTTAGCGAATGAACTATTGGATCAGATCGGTAACAAAAGATTATTTTCTTACGATTAAGAAAACTTTTTATTGTTACTGGCTCTAGTGTCTCGATTTCCGGTCATAACAATAAAATGCCCGTGTAGCCTCAGTATTGAGTACTGATTCGATTCAATAATCGTATTTGATATCACCCGTGGTGTCTGAGTTGACCGCAGTCACAGTTCGAGAGACCCAGCTTTATAATAAAGAGAAACCGTAATCACCATTGACTATTGTTTATAATTAATGAACAACTACATCTATGTATTATGCATATCATTGCATACTTGTACATGTTTGACTATAATCATGTATGTATGTATATATGTATGTATGTATGTATGTATGTATGTATCAATATGTATGTATGTATGTATGTATGTATGTATGTATGTACGTATGTATGAATGTATGTACGTATGTATGTATGTATGTATGTATGTATGTATGTATGTATGTATATGTATGTGTGTGTGTGTATGTATGTATGTGTGTACGTATGTATGTATGTATTTTATGTATGTATGTTTGCATTTAAGTATGTAAATATGCATGTATGTATTTAAGTATGTAATATGTATGTATTTGTGTATATATTTACGTATGTATGTATATATGTAGGATTGTATGTAATATTGTATTATGTATGTATGTACGTATATATGTATGTATGTATGTATGTATGTATGTATGTATGTATGTATGAATGTATGGATGGATGGATGGATGTAAGTAGGTAGGTAGGTAGGTAAGGAGGTATGATAGTGTGTAAGTATGCAAGCATGTATATATTTATGTCTGTATGTTTATATGTATGTATTTGTATATGTATGTATATATGTGTGTAATATTATATGTACATGTGTGTGTGTATATGTATGTATGTATGTATGTATGTATGTATGTATGTATGTATGTATGTAAGATAAGGTGTATGCATGTGTGTACATGTATGTATGTTTGTTTATGAGTATATTATGTAAGTATTTATGTATGTATCGTGTATGCATAATTTATGTATTTTTATATGTTGATATTTATGTAAAATGAATGTACACATGTGCCCAAATAATACACGTACTATTTCAATTCGTATCTATGTATGTCTGTGAGTGTGAATGGGTAAGACCTGGTTAAATAAATATGAAAGAAGCAGTGTATACACTAAATGAAAGATAAGCAAAGCAGATGTTATAAATTACATTGGTGAGCTATGATAGTCAATTTACACCCCCCACACACAATGCTTGAAATAGTCTTGTACACACTATCAGAACTAAGTCTCCAGATGTGCAAATATAATCTTTGGATTATGCATCGCAACACAATGTCTGTGGGCGTCCCATAATTATATTGTGTACTGCTGTTTGTCAACGCACACACTGTTTATTACGTAACATTTAACGATAAGACTCTTCTTCAAAATAATAGAATAACAGTACAAGTATATGACATGAATCACATGACTCATTTTATATTGTAAGGTTAAAAATGAGTTTGTCAAGGTGAAAAAATTATTAAAAGCCGGTAAGTTAGCCAGCGGTGTCCACGTCCACCAAATGCAGTGATCCTCAGATTCGGGATTTTCATAGATATGCTTATAAAAAGTTAAGGATTTTAGACTTTGATTTGATTTGATTTGAATTGATTTGATTTAGCTACATTCACAACTTAGGTGATATCGGGGTTTTCGGTAGGATTTTCAATTTTGCCTCGGACTGCCCTGTTAACAGCTAGGAAGGGATCTTTAGTGTGCACAGAATGTAATGATCTGCTCACGAGACCTCCTCGGTAGTCCAGAGGCAAGGTGTCGGTCTCTCGACCAAAAGGTAGTGGGTTCGACCCCTACCAACGGTTGACATATTTTCTCGATTTTCTTCGAGCAAACTCTCTCTAACCCCTGGTCCAAGTAGGTGGATCAACACCTAGTCCCATCGGAGACGGACGACAAAAAAGGAGATACCGTGTGCAGATCACGACGCTCTGTGCATGTTAAAGATCCCTTGGCTGTTTACGGGGCCGTTCGGGCAAAATTAAAAAATCTATCAAAAACCCCGAGATCGCCTTTATTGTGAATGTGGGTAAATAAATCAAATAAATCAAATCAAATCAAATCAAATCAAAAAACCACAGGAAAACCTACCTCACAATAATATTATGCAAGTCAGAATAGTGTTGACTTGGTCGCATGTTGATTTGACCACATGATCAAGTCTCTAAACCGCAGTTCTATCCTACATCTTTATCTAATCAATGAAAACCATTTCCGACAGGTTTCAAATTTTGTTTCCATTAATAAATGAGTTGTGACAACAGTAGTTATGGTGAAGTAAAACATAGATGGTGGGAATAATGAGAAATGATCACAGTCACAAAAAATAAAAAAGACCATAGTCCTTGCCTCAGATGTGTATCGATGGACCATCTTGTAAGCACTGTAGGCCCTGTAAAACAACTCAACGTCTTCCTGTGCAAAACCACGATCAAGAGGGAGAGAGAAAGAGAGAAAAGAAGAAAAAATATTTTGTCAATGCGATGTAGGCTACTGCTACTGATTAACATCTTATCAGCCAGCACCTTGCGGCGTAAGTATAAATCGTAAGAATATTGTCTCCTTTACTTTAAAATAAATGTATATACACCTGCCGGTATACAAGTTGTAAAAAAAAAAGTATCCAACCATTGTATTTCGATGCCCCTAGAAATTTTGTTGCACGGATAATATATCAATACAATAAAAGAGGAAAAAAGTCATTTAATTTGAAAGAGATTTTTGTGTGTGGAATGAATACAATAAAAGAAAAACAATAAGTAAAGATGTGTGTCCGTACTGACCTTGTCAACCTGGGTAGCGCCGACTAACATTGGGTGCCGAGTACACACTGACTAGCTGGAAAGAGAAAAATATACATAAAGCTATTTATTCAAGCAAACTCTACATGTTAATGTTCCCCTATTACAGTTAAGCTTGTTATTTGAAAAGTGCAAAGGGAAAAGCAGAGATGTCCACAATGACTGAATTATGAAAATAATACGTAATTGCATCAAGAATTTAAATTATCAAAAGGAAGCAATGGAATTGTATCTAAAAACACAAAGAAAGAAATACAAAAACTCATTTATTCCCTATGCAGTGAGACCGTTGCAAACTAAGAACAGACGAAATATTCACCTACGTTCATATACGTGTACTCTCTATGTTATATTTGATAGAGCGTCTGAATGTGAATTTTATTTGCAACATGATATGTTAACTTTCTACGATCGAGTGATTTTTTTTCTATTTGCCGTTCCCCTTACTTATTCCCATTTGAATACCTATTCTAGTTGTGTTTTAATGTTTAGATAGAAATTTGTTTGTAGCTTTGTAAAATTATATCATGTGACTAAGGCAATTTTCTCCTTTGAGATCAATAGAATTATCTTATCTTTTCTTATCTTAACTTAAGTCATGATGACCTTCCGCTTACATGAAGAAGCAGGGCCACACTAGAAAAAAGTTTGACCTGGGGAAATCGCAAGACCCAAAAGTGGCATGATTTTTTAAGGCTAAGATTGGAGGCAAATTTGCACTACTCCTAATACTAGACGCAGACGCAGTCATATAGGCACTTTCATTGATACTTGCAACACAGCAGTGACCGAGACGGCCAATGAAGTCCTCGGCAAGAAGTGGCCCATCAAGAAGCATTGGGTCACACAGGACTTGCTGAAACTATGTGACAAAAGGAGTGAACTAAAGAAGTCAAATTATGACCGTGAAGATGGAGCAAAGCAGTACAGACAAGCAGACAAGATGGTGAAGAAGGGCATGCAGGAAGCAAAAGAGGAATGGATCTCGGTTCAATACAACGATATCGAACGTAACCTCAATTTAAACAACACATGGAAAGCGTATCAAATAGTCAAACACCTTATGAGCAGCAAACATGGACGGCCCAATGCCGTTCTCAATAAAAACGGGAAGTGCCTGACTGAGAGCAAAGAGATCATACACAAATGGACAGAGTATTGCTCAGACCTCGACTCTCTCCGCGCAGTAGGCGACACAGAAAAGTTCAACACACATCCAACAACAGACACAGAGAATCTCCCCATCCTTCGAGAAGAAGTGGAGGAAGCAGTGAAATCTCTGAAGAAATGAAAAGCTGCAGGCATAGACAATATCCAAGCAGGGGGTGAGGCCATGATTGACGCTTTTAAGTGTAATCTGCCAGAAGATCTGGGAGTCAGGAAGATGGCCGACTCAATGGACCCAGTCTTTAGTAATCACCCTTCCCAAGAAAGAAAACCTACAGCAGTGCAACAACTACCACACAATCAGTCTCATTTGCAATCCTAGCAAAGTTATGCTCAGGATCATACTGAACAGACTGAAGCCGCAGGCCGATGCAATCACAAGTGAGGAGCAGGCAGGATTTAGAGCAGGGCTCAGTACAACTGATCAGATATTTAACCTCAGAATTCTGTGCGAACGATACCTTCAACACCAACAAGAGCTCTACCACGTATTCATAGACTTCAAGAAAGCTTTCGATAGAGTGTGGTATACTGCACTCTGGGCGACCATTGAACCACTACAACATCAACGCCAACAGTATCCGTGTCATACAGAACCTCTATAACAAGGCCAGCAATGCAATATATCTAAACGGGGGTTGGAGACTGGTTCAGAACCACTGTTGGAGTGAGACAGGAGAGCTTGCTCTCTCAACATCACATTAGCCAAGATGGGAACCGTTTGGAAAGACAACAAAGTCTCCCTTAGCTCAAAGATAAAACATCCGCTCCCTTGTTCCCTCAGTGTTTCTTTACGCCTGCGAAACATGGACACTGACTGCAGATATAGAGAAGAGAATATAGGCAACAGAAGTGAGGTGCTTTAGAAGACTGCTCGGTATTTCTCACA
>JAXRKP010000576.1:15594-18094 GCA_037039925.1 Doris montereyensis
AGAAGTCAGAGACAGAATAAGACAAACCATTGGTCCTTACGAAGACCCCCTCACCATTGTCAAAAGGCGCAAAATGAAATGGTCTGGACACTTGGTTAGAGAAGGAGGGCTTTCAAAAACCGTGCTTCAAGGAACTGTCAGAGGAGGTAAGAGAAGAGGCAGACAAAAGAAGAGATGGGAGGACAGTATCACTGAATGGACGGGCCTGAAGCTAAGTGAGCTGATGAGACGGGCGGAGGACAGGAAGGAGTGGAGAAGACTGGTTATTTGGTCATCGGTAGCGCCCCAACGGCCTCTGCCATGAGACAGATAGATAGATCTTAACTCAACTTATTTTATTCTAACAAGTTAACAAACTTCAGGTTTACTTACTCAGAAATCCCCATCATTCCCAATAGGAAATAATCAATAGTCTTTAAAGTTAAATTTTTAATTTTCTTAAAACTGCGACATGTCTGGTTTTGTATCCTTCATTTGTATCTTAAATCTTGACATCATAATGTGTATGTGTACATAAATATTACACGAGAGTGTGGATGAAATGTGAGCACTAGTGCAGGAAGAATAGTAGTGACGTTCTTTCAAGACCATTACGGCTCATCCCAGTTTCTATAGCGTGAAGCGGAACAGGTGATAGTAATCACCTCCTGGACAGGATGCTAGTCTGACGTAGGTTTGTTAGTCCCAAGCTAGTACTTGTATCCATTTTTTACCTGGATCGAGAGGAGGGGGAGGGGGGGACATGTGTGTTAAATGTCTTTCCCAAGGTCCACAACGTCGGACCTAGCTTTTGATAGGATTCGAACCAAGCTCCTCCTGATCCCTAAGTCCGGCAGCCTAATCACTCCGCCACCGACGTCATCTTTGGCAGGAATAGGGACTAAACTTATAAATCCATGTTTAGCGCTGTTGCGCGTAACGCCACGAGATTGATATCGACGGGTTACATCCACGGATTACATCGCCACGACGGACGTGAATCCAAGATTTGCCTTTTCTCAGGGGGACTCGGTACTCCAGAGGCAAGGTGTCGGCCTCTCAACCAAAGGGTAGTGGATTCGAGCACCGCAAACGGTTGCAAACTGTTCTCGATTTTTCTCCAGCAAAATCTACCCACACTGGTCCAGGTAGGTGAATCGACACTTAGTCCCATTGAGGTGGACGATAAAAAGGAGGTCCCGTGTACATATCACAATACCATGTGCACGTTAAAGATCCCTTGGCTGTTTACAGGGCAGTGCGGGCAAAATTTAAAACATCGTACCAAAAAACCCCGAGATCTCCTTAGTTGTGGATGTAAGTAAAAGTGAAATCAAATAGAAAGCTACGACTCAATAACTCGTGCATGAAAAGGTTTCGTCACTTTACCTCTTTCCGATGGTTTAGACCAAAAATGGGTCTTTGTACATGAAGGTGGAAGGAAAAGTCACTGAAAATTAGAAAAATATTTTATAAATGTGTGTGTCTTTCAGCCAAAGGACATAGCTATCCAATTACCTAGCAGTCGGTCAATAGATATATCCATCTATCTGTCTGTTTGTCTAATTATACATCTGTCTATCTTTCAATTTGTTGCTCAGTGCATCCACTCACCTATACATACATACATCGATCCATGCACCCGCCCTCAATACATATAACACATACACACACACACACACACACATACACACACAAACATATATATATGTATATATATATATATATATGTATATATATATATATATATATATATATAATTTTATTTTATTTTTATTTTATTTATATATATATATATTATATATATATATATATATATATATATATATATATATATATATATATATGTGTATATATATATGTATATACGTACATGCATACATACATACATACATACATACATACATACATACATACATACATACATACATACATACATACATACATACATACATACATACATACATACATACATACATACATATGCATACATACATACATACATGCATACATACATGCATACATACATACATACATACATACATACATACCTACATACATACATACATACATACATACATACATACATACATACATACATACATACATACGTACATACATGCATGTAGAGAAGAAACTATTAAACCTTATCTTCTTTTTTCAATTGACACTTTAATTGTTTCGTAGGGCACGCGTGTTGTATTTTTATATCTTTCAATAAAACGTTTCCTTTCGTTAAAGCATTCGTGTTATCTTGATTACATTACATTACGTACATGGGTATTCATTAGGTCGTACGATGAACAATTATGCATGAAGTGTATTGCCATTCTTGCTTTATTTCCTAGTAACACGAGTTGAAATTGATTACTTAAACAATTACTAGCGTCTCAGTGACAAGGAATATAATTTACAATAATTGGTAAGTGAACGCATTGATGAAGTAACGAAAGCTCTGAACTCTTCATTGTGTCTACCTCAATTAGAAATGAAGAGCTATGGGCAAGAACTGGAATGGAAA
>JAXRKP010000576.1:23094-28094 GCA_037039925.1 Doris montereyensis
GCCTTTTTTCCTCCTACCCTCCATGAAAATAGTGGAAACCATTTTCAACACAAACTTAATCCATACAGAGATTTTTTTTTAAAGGAAAGCATGTTTGTATATATACCGGAATGGTGCGTTTTTAACTTGGAATGACCACAAACGAAACATCTATTTTCAGCTCTTTAAGATCTACGTGTTCAAGATTTCAGCTGCAAAACACTCAAACCTGAAATACAACTTAAATTAACTTTGGAAACTCAACCAAACATTGCTTTACATTAAACACAGAAATGCATCCAAAACAGTACACTTATATTAACCAAAAATAAGCCAAGACTGTTAATCTAATGATGGTAAGATTATTATTTGGAGAAACATGTTGGTATGATCTTAAGGACTATAATCTTAAAATAATAAATTGGAACCTCCATTTTATGTTTGTGGGGAGGGTGGGGTGGGTGGGGGGAGAGAGGATTCAAATGAAAGACGTTTTAGCTAAATTCCTATTTCTTTGCGATAAAGATCCCTTGACTGTTCACATGGTAGTCTGGGAAAAAAATTAAAATCCTGCCAAACACCCCTATACCACCTTAGTTGTGGATGTGAGTGTAATCAAATCCATCCATCCTTTGTAAAAGACAAAGCTATTCACGATCCTCGTTACAATTTAGGCTAAGGAGTTGGATAATATTAAACCCATGCAGTTAAAATTATCAAAATTCCCTATATGACTAGTTTCCCACAGAAACCTTCAAGATAAAGACGTTAATGAATGGAAATGTAAAATTTGGAACTATGCAAGCACGATTAAAAATTCGTAGAATCTTTTCACAGCGCTTTTCAGTATGATACGCTCTGCTGCATGTCTAGAGAATAAACAAAAATCGCCAGCATAATTTGCTCATTGCATAACAGCAGAGATGATCAAGAAATCTATTATTATCGAGGATGTCGGGAAGATTACTGAATCATGTACGCTTTTTTATTATGCAGATAATGCAATGCTAGTCACAGCTACTCAAAGGGAAGACAGTTGTGTATAGATCTAAAGCATCATGACCACACAAACACACACACACACACACACACACACACACACTCACACATTTGAAAGAAAATGAAGAGTTGCATTGGCAAAATGTGCATTTCTACACATAAAAGTGTTACTTTTCATATTTCCATTATTGAAGAGTCTGTCTTCATGTCCTAAGGTGACATGTATCCCATCAACCTAGAAAGCTGTAATAAAATCAATGGGGTGAGATCACTTTTGAGATCATAAAAACATTTTCCAAACATGCAACTCACATACTCCATCAGAAAAAGGACTATAGTGTAATTAACCCATGTGGATGTTCTGCCCCTGGTCTAGACTTCTCAGTTTCAATTTATCAAATGTCTCTGCCTGTTGTAAATACGTTTACATAATGTTTATATTTCTGAGATTTCAAAAGAAAATGTTCATCATTACAATTCTCATCACACGGAGTGAAAGCTTATTTTGTCGAA
Organism: Doris montereyensis; assembly: GCA_037039925.1. Classification (NCBI taxonomy): domain Eukaryota; kingdom Metazoa; phylum Mollusca; class Gastropoda; order Nudibranchia; family Dorididae; genus Doris; species Doris montereyensis. Next base: position 24,586 of record JAXRKP010000576.1, read on the forward strand.
TAATCATTTGTTCTCATCTATAAAGGAAACTCAAAATGATAATTCTCATGACTCCGTATTCTCAGCCTTGAATGTTTGCATGTCATCAGAATGACAACAATCCCTCCACCCATGGCTCACCTGCCCACCCAGTTAAATATTTCACTAGTTGCTCTCTTTTACTCCTCTGTGTGGCTAAATTGGTAAAAAATAAAAAGAAGAATTTAGACGACACTATGGGTTTTCCCTACGATTCCATTTGTTCACGCCTTTTTTCTCTCCTTCTTACCACTAATACTTTACCTATTGTTTTTTTTTACCAATGATGTAGTCTTGTTGCTGATTGTTCTCTTTCATCTTTTTTTAGAACACAGACATTCGTTCTGTGGATATACTTCCATAGATGATATTTCTCGTATGAATATAGGGCAATTGCCAATCACTCCCCCCTCCCCCCCCTTCCGTATATCTCGGCTAAAAATAAATAAGACTTTTTTTTTTTCAAATTACGCCGCGGCAAACTGAAATCAGTTATCGCCCTGCTTCTTCAGACACCAATACTTATTCACAAATATCATACCTTTTTGACGTAAAGTGGTTCCGTTGGAACATTCTTCAGCAAACAGATTCCTTTCACTTAATGCCGAAAGCCACCTTTTGAAAACAGAAAAAGGTATTAATTAATAAGAGGTTCTAATGATTACCTACCAGATCTCTCGTCTTGATCATGCGAAAAGGATCAGGTTATGCATTTCAAAATTTTGTCTCCACTTTTGCTTTATCATTGGTCTGATTACTCGGCTACAAAGACATTTAGAGCTATATCTAGATAGAGTTTGGTCTGTTAACACTTACTTGTAAAGTCCTCTATCCGATGAGGAAACCTCTCCGAAATCCAGTTCGGGGATGATTTTCTGGTGGAATAATTTTTTTTAAAAAGCATGCATAAATCAATGAAAGTTTATTCTTGTCTTTTAGAGTTTTTTTCTTCCAGAAACGAAAGATTGAAGTTATGGAGTTGTGAGTGGTTACGTCAAGAAAATAAACGTCAACAACACCTACGATCTAATGAACTGTAAAACCATCTGCGGGATAGGCCAATAGGCCATTTGCAGATTGATTAACAGAAACAGAAACAGAGAACTATGGCAACGTCTGGAGGTAGCAAAAGCATGCGACTTTGTGGCTTATGTTGATTCACATACATGTTATATCAATTATCATTAGGCATTGGTAACAAAAAAAATGCAATATTGCAAAATTAATTTGACATAGTTGAAGTCTTAGCTTGCATCGCAGTACACACATATCTAGTCTGAGCTCTTCCCTGATGGTGAACGATTCAGAGTGTGCATCTCAGCACTTAAACCATCTAATTCTTTTCAAGACTGAGTTATTGATAACTGCATTAAATAGAATGCAGTTTATGTTTGTAAAGCTGTTTCGTCGGTGGCCGAGTGGTTAGGCTGCTGGATGGGGGGATCATGAGGTCTCGGGTTCAAATCCTAGCAAAGCTAGGCCCGACGCTGTGCTTCTTGGGAAAGATGCTTAACACGTATTTTCCCACTCGAACCAAGTGCAAATGGGCATAAGCACTAGCTTGGGGGTAAAACCTGCGTCAGAGTACCGTCCTGTCCAGGAGGTGATTTTCATCTTCTGTTCCGTTTCATGTTATAGAAACGGGGATGAGCTCTGGTTCTATGGGCCGTAAGGGCCTTGACAAAACTTTATTTTTAGTTTTTACTTGCGTAGACAGCTGGTGTGTCTGGCTATTACATCATACATAATAATTTACTCACCTCATCGTAGAACTCCATGGCTCTCTCACTGCTTCTATGTAGGTGAGCGTGATCAGAGTAACAATTCATTCGCAAAAATGCCGTAGGAATATAACCTTCATGCTCCCGCTCTCCTTCATCGGACTGCCATTTGATGATTGCTATTGCGTCTCCTGAAATTGAGCAAATAGTACAGGATATATTTTGATTTTGATTTTGATTTGATTTACTCACATCAACGACTAACTGATCTCGTGGTTTTTGGTAATTTTTAATTTTGTCAGACCAAGGGATATTTAACGTGCACAGATTGTTGTGATCTGCGCATGGGACCTCCTTTTATCGTCAGTCTCCAATGGGACTAATGTCGATCCACCTACCAGGACCAGGGAGGTAGATTTTTTCAACCATTGGCGGGGCTGGAACCCACTACTTTTGGTTGAGAGGCCGACACCTTGCCTCTCGACTAGCAAGTCCTCCAGTACAGGATATCAATAGGAATGCGTGGTTTTTACTCCCTCTTTGACTATAAGTTCAATGAATGCAGGAGCCCAATCTGGTTAATACGATCATGTGAAATATATCCATTTTTTTCTCTCAACAGGATGAAGGAAATATATTGTATACTATGCTACAGCAAAGCAATATACATTTTTAGTCTTACGTCATCGTAAGAATTGGAGATACTGCTTAATATAATTACTTTACATTGATCAAAGGTGCTTAATATAATTACTTTACATTGATCAAAGAGAAGTTTTCACTTTTTCAAATGTTGACAAAATATCATTGTCTACAAATTATTAGGTTTGATATGAAAATTGAAATGGCGTGTCATTGAAAACATTATGTCATCCAATTGTTCCCGTTGATGCATCCAATCTTATCAATCCCTTAAAGCAATTTGTCTATTGCATCCAATTGAATGTCTCAGGAGTATATTCCTTATATACGTTTATAACATCCTCATTGAAGCATTAATGAGATTCATTTTTCAAGCATTCGGGTCCTCAATGTAGTATGTATTTCCTGATCAGTTTTGTAATCGTCCAAGGCGTATATTACGTCATTGTGTTCGATTTGGTCATGTTCATTGTGTCCAATATAAAAGTGTCTCTTGGATCAATAATTCAAAGAATGAAATAACAAAATAATTTCCTATCCATTCAAAACAATATCATATTATGATGTTATATGTAAACATATTCAGTAGGATCAATTTAATACAGTAAAAAAAATATTTTTTAAAAAATTAAAAAAAATATATATATATATATATATATATATATATATATATATATATATATATATATATATATATATATATATATATATATATATATATATATATATATATCATTTACCTTCTAGTTGCACTGAGGACAATTTACAGTTTACATCTACTTCAAAAAAGTCGACTTGAGTCATTCCATTGTGGTCCAATTTGCAGCATGGGCACTGGCAGAAATGACGCAACCAGATGGCATGAAAACTGAAGACATATTGTAACAAATAAAAATAAAGACATAAACTGAAAACATAGATAACTAAACTACTCCTCTTTGATCATTATTTTTAACTGCTATCAAGCACAAATTCCATTGGGGGGGGGGGGGCGAGGAACCTCCTATTGAAAGGTATTTGGTTTGTTTTGGTCTGGTTTGAGGTTGTTGGGTTTTTGGGGTTGTTGTTTTTGGTTGTATTTCGTTTTTGTTTGGAGGAGGGGGGTTGAACTTTATGTGGTTAATGGTT
>JAXRKP010000576.1:33094-50594 GCA_037039925.1 Doris montereyensis
TATATACATACATACATACATAAATACATACATACATACATACATACATACATACATACATACATACATACATACATACATACATACATATATACACTGATTGATAGACTAGAGAGAGAGTGGGAGAGAGAGGGAGGGAGGGAGAGGAAGAAAGAGGGAGAGATGGGGAAAGGAGGGAGAGAGAGAGAGAGAGCGGGAGGGGGAGAGAGTGGGATAGATAAGTGGAGAGAGGAGAGAGAGAGAGAGAGAGAAGAGAGAGAGAGAGAGAGAGAGAGAGAGAGAGAGAGAGAGAGGAGAAGAAGAGAGAGAGAGAGAGAGAGAGAGAGAGAGAGAGAGAGAGAGAGAGAGAGAGAGAGAGAGAGAGAGAGAGAGAGAGAGTGAGAGGGAGACAGACAGAGAGTGAGACAAAGACAGACAGAGAAAGAAGGAGAGAGACAGGGAGAAAGGGGGACAGACAGACACAGAGACAGAAACAGACAGGCAGACACAGAGACAGGGACAGAGACAGAGACAGAGAGATACTCTTGAAAGTACTTAAATATTAAATTCTCACTACGCGTAACCAGAACAGCAAGAGCACTGGTAACGAGATGTCTGTCTATCTTACCACTCTTTGCAGTGCTTGATGTCCTTGAATCCCCGAAATGAGCAGAACATAGTATTTCGTGACAAGCTGTAACTTCTCTCAAACTCGAACCACTTTTCCAATGAAACAAAGTACCAATACTGCGATTCAAATTCTTCCCCAAATGTAAGGTCATGTTAACACAACTTGCAATTCCTCTCATATTTTGGTCTGTTTTATATTATTTTTCTTAATTTATGAACAAAGTTATTATTTATATAAAGGAAGAAGACTTCTATTATTATTATAAGTTGTTACGGCGGCAAGTCTGAACGGTTAAGGGGGAAAATGCCAAAATGATCCACGTGCAAGAATTTTAAAGGTATGACTGGGAATCACTAGCAAGCAAGTGACGTTAATTGCGAGGCTAAGGTTTGGGAGACATTGTGACAGCAGATCTTATCTTCTTCTTCTTCTTCGGTTTTTTTTATCTATTTTTGTATTTAGTAAATGAGCACAATTTGCTACACACACACACATGCGCGCACAAAGAGAGAGAGAAGAGAGAGAGAGAGAGAGAGAGAGAGAGAGAGAGAGAGAGAGAGAGAGAGAGAGAGAGAGAGAGAGAGAGAGAGAGAGAGAGGAGAGAGAGAGAGAGAGAGAGAGAGAGAGAGAGAGAGAGAGAGAGAGAGAGAGAGAGAGAGAGAGAGAGAGAGAGAGAGAGAGAGAGAGAGAGACGTACACACACATACATATAATTACAAAAATTAGTGCCGTGGGCACCGACAGGTGTTGCGCCTGGCATTCCAATTTCTTTAGAGAAAGGGAAAATGACTATCGGGGAGCTTACGCTCAATTCAACAGGAGTCAGCCATGTTGACCAAGTGAGCAATAAGGAAAATAACGGGCTGGTAACCCAGTACCTCTGGGTCACAGTGCAATGTCTTTTAACCACTCGACCATCTCGTTCCCCACACATACATTTACTTACTTTACTTACTTATCCTCGTGGTGCTTGGGCAGCACATACGACCGACACAGTGGATCGCCATTGATCACGATCAGATGCCAATTTTGTCATCTTCCCCCACGTCCATCCATGGGTCTTCATCTCTTTTTCGATGCTTCTCCTCCAGGATTCTAGCGGGCGACCTCTCTTCCTTGTTCCCTGAGGGGTCCATCTGAGGGCTATTTTAGGGATGGCATCAGCATTCATCCTAAGGATGTGACCAGTCCACTTCCATCTTCTCTTCCTCACAATCTGGGATATTGACTCCAGTGATGTTCTTTCTTGAAGGTCGTTGTTTGATATCGTGTTTGGCCAAAATATTTTGAGGATCTTTCTGAGACATTTGTTTTGAAAGGTGTCCAGCTTTCTGCAGATGTTATTTGTTGTTTTCCAAGATTCAGCACCATAAAGAAGGACAGCTAGAATATTAGATTTGTAGAATCTGAGTTTTGTTTTAATTGAGATTTTTCTTGAATTCCAAATATTCAGTTCAGTGATCCAAATACTTTTCTTGCTTTTGTTAATATTTCTTTGATCTCATCTTCAGAATTTCCATTTTGAGTAATTTTACTTCAGAGATATGTGAAAGCTTGTATATCCTCAATCTCCTTGTTTCCAAGTTTCACTGGTTGTTTCGATTTGTTGTTCATCCTCATCATTTTTGTTTTTCCAATATTTATGTGTAGCCCCAGTTTTTGTGCATTGTTATCAACTCGCTGTGTTTTGGTTTGTATATCTGTGATGTTCTGTGACAGGAGTACAACATCATCAGCAAAATCAAGGTCCTCTAATATTTCAGTGAATGTCCACCTTAGTCCTGTTTTCTTATTTTCAACAGATTCCTTCATAATCCAATCGATAGCAAGGCAGAATAGAAAAGGTGATAGAATGCAGCCCTGTTTCACACCTGTATTGATGTTCACGCTCTCCGTCAATTTATTTCCACAGATTACTTTAGCATGGAAATCCCTGTAAAACAGTTTGATTATGCTAACTACCTTGGAGGGAATGCCATAGTGTCGTAGGATGTTCCATAATGCAGGTCTGTGTACACTATCAAAAGTCTTTTCAAAATCTATAAAATTTGAGTACAGGAAGCATTCCATTCTTGGCTTTGTTCAAAAATTTGTCTAAGAGTGAATATATGGTTTTAGCACGAATGGCCTTTCCTAAATCCTACTTGCTGCTTTCTAAGTTTTGGTTCGACTGTAGGGTTTATACGGTTTAGTAATATTTTGCTGAAAATGTTGCTGGTGATAGAGAGTAGCATGATTCCCCTCCAATTATCACATTTAGAAAGATCTCCCTTTTTTGGTAGTTTGACGAAGAGTCCAACACTCCACTCATTTGGTAGCTCTTCTTTTTCCCAAATTTCTTGAAATATGCTTTGTAATATTTTAGGGGTCATTTCTTTTTCTATCTTAATCATTTCTGCTGTCACCTGATCTTCACCTGCTGCTTTCCCTGTTTTGAGACTCTCTATTGCCTTTTTTATTTCATCTAAAGTTGGGGGTAGCGTGTTGATGTCCAAGTCATTTTCTGCAGGTTTAATGACCATGCGGAGCCTTGGCGTTTCTCTGTTTAAGACATAATCGAAGTTCGCTTTCCATCTGTTCATTTGGTCTGCTTCGCTCGAGAGTAAATTTCCTTGTGTGTCCTTGATCAGTGTGTCATTTTTCCTATACTCTTTGGAAAGTTCTTTAGCTGTCTGGTATAGAGTCTTCATATCTTGTCTTTGGTTTGCTTTTTCTGCTCTTTCTACTAACATGTCATAGTAAGCTTTCTTGTCCGCTTTGACTGACTTTTTTACTTTTTGTCTAGCATCGTATATTCATTATGGATTTGTTCTTTAATTATTTCTGATCTGATGATCAGTAGGCGGCCCTTTGTCTTTTTTCTTTCTTCGATCACTTTCCATCATTGATCTGATATCCACCTTTCTTTCTTTCTTTTGCTAGGTCCCAGTAATTCCTGGCTCAGGTCTAGCAGTTCCTGATTGAATTTTGTAAAGGACAGTTCTTGCTCATCCAGCAGGGCCTGGTATCGACTTGACAACTCTATTTTGAATTGTTCAGCAATTTCTTCGTTTTGCAGCTTTCCAACGTTAAATTTCCCTTTCCTGATGTCACTTTTCTTTGTCTTCCTTAATTTCACACATTTACACACGTATGAATATTTATTGGTAAAAGAAACAAAGAAACAGAGGTGGGACCTTCCGTCGCCCACGTCATTCAGAAATTATGACCGAAAATGACTAGCAAGTGACGTTAAGGATAGGAAGACGTTCACTACAACACCACTAGGCTAAGGTTTGGAGGACATTGCGACAGCAGTTCTTTTCTTCTTCTTCTTCTTCTTTCTCTTTTTTCATTTAGTGGATGAGCACAATTCGCTATACACACAAACACACACACACACACACACGTGACCTATATATAAATACAAATGGTTATTAATAAAACAAACAAAGAAACAGAAGTGGCACTTTCCGTCTCCCGCGTAATCCAGAATTAATTATTGCCAGCACAACCCACCTGAGAATTGTTGGTTTATATATGTTAATAAGAAAAAGAAGAAGAAATACATTGTTTCCCTTCAAAAAGAAATATAACTCCAAATGATAGTTGATAGGCTAAAGAGCAATGAGAATTTCAGATATACGTTAAGGGGTGCATAACAACCAGTCATGTTGCGAGAGACAAGGGTCTATTAGGAATTAGCAGAATTATTACAGGATTTATTTTTAATTAATTGTGAGTCCCATCAATTCTTCCCAAATGAGAGGGCGACTCGATATGAGAGAGGGACTCGATATGAGAGAGGGACTCGATAAGAGAGAGGGACTCGATGAGAGAGGGAGACTCGATGTGACAAGGATTCGATATGAAATGGACCCGATATGAGAGGGGGACTCGATACGAGCGGGGGACTCGATATGAGAGAGGGACAGGATATGAGAGGGGGATTCCATATGAGAGAGGACTCGATATGAGAGGGTAACTCGATATGAGAGAGGGACTGGATACGAAAGAGGGACTCCATATGAGAGAGGGGCTCGATATGAAACAGGGACTCGATAGGAGAGAGAGATTCGATGGGAGAGAGGGACTCGATATGAGAGAGAGACTTGATGTGAGAGGGGGCTCGATATGAGAAAGGGACTCGGTATGAGAGAGGGACTCGATATGAGAGAGTGACTCGATAAAAGAGGGAGGCTTGATAAGAGAGGGGGGCTGATATGAGGGAGGGACTCGATATGAGAGAGGGACTCAATAGGATAGAGGGACTCAATATGAAAGGGACTCGATAAGAGAGGGGACTCGATATGAGAGAGGGACTCGATATTAGAGAGGGACTCGATATGAGAGAGGGACTCGATATGAAAGGGGGACTCGATATAAGAAGAGGGCTCGATATAAGAGGGGATTCGATATGAGAGGGGGACTCGATATGAGAGAGGGACTCGATATGAGAGGGAGACTCGATATGAGAGAGGGACTTGATATGAAAGAGGGACTATGAGAGGGAGACTCGATATGAGAGGGGGACTCGATATGAGAGTGGGGCTCGGTAAGAAAGTGGGACGATATGAGAAGGGGACTCGATATGAGAGAGGGACTTGATATGAGAGAAGGACTCGATACCAGAGGGGGATTCGATATGAGAATGGGGCTCGATATGAGAAGGAGACTCGATATGAGAGAGGGACTCGATATGAGAGAGGGATTCTATATGAGAGAGGACTAGATAAGAGAGGGGGATTCGATATGAGAGGTGGATTCGATAGGAGAGAGGGACTCGATATGAGAGAGGTATTCGATATGAGACGGGGACTCGATATGAGAGGGGGACTCGATGTGAGAGAGGGACGATATGGGAGGGGGCTCAATATGAGAGAGGGATTTGATATGAGAGAGGGACTCGATATGAGACAGGACTCGATAGGAGAGAGTAACTTGATAAGAGAGGGGGACTCGATACGAGAGAGGGGCTCGATATGAGAGAGGGACTCGATAAGAGAGGGGGGTTCGATATGAGAGAGGGACTCGATATGAGAGGAGGACTCGATATGAGAGGGGGTTCGATATGAGAGAGGGACTCGATATGAGAGAGAAACTTGATATGAAAGGGGGACGCGAAATGAGAGGGGACTCGAAATGAGAGAGGGACTCGATATGCGAGGGGGATTCGGTATGAGAGAGGACCCGATAATCCGTGCATAAGAGGTCAGCCTCTCAGCCTCTCAGCCCCTCAACCAAAATGGTCGTGGACTCAAGCCCAGACAGGTTGATACATTTTCTCGGGTTGTTTGGGTTTTTTTCGAGTCAATCCTACCTCCACCCCAACAACCCCCACCCCTCCCTAGCCCCTGGTCCAGGTAGGTGGAATGACATCTAGTCCAATCAGAGACAGACGATAAAAAGTAGGTCATGTGTGCAGTTCACAACCTTATGTGCACGTTAAAACTTTCCGAAAAGTGAACTCTGGGTTTTTCTTCTTCATAAGAACTGATTGACTCAAATCTTGAGTATTACTGTCAGTGTGCATAGTTTTGATTTCAAGCAGAAATAGTTAATTCAATTTTGATTTTAATGTGGTGTGTTTAATTCTGTTTTTAAGGTTTTCATGACTATTATTCCTGAATTTAATTTCTGTCAGCTGCTTCTCCCACGTCATCGTTGTATTAAATGTAGTTAAAATGAGAAGGTGTGACGATGAACTTCTGAAGATAGTACACGCACTAATTATGTTTGACAGTGACAGCCTGACATAGTGTTGCTTTTGTATTCAGTTTTAGTTGATCTAATGAGATAAACGGTGGGCCAATTATGACTTTAAAGAAAATAGTTGTTCTATTTCTGGCTCCATGTTCATCTAAAAATATCGCTTGTAACTGATTTATGCGTGGGCTTTTTGTTTTGTTTGTTTTCTGTTGGGGTTTTTAGGGTTTTTTTTTTGGGGGAGGGGGGTTTGGGGGGGGTTTGGTGGGGGAGGGGGAGTGATACTTTCTTTTGTGTATCAATGTGAACAAATTCGTTATAAAGCGGGTTCCGTGTTACTTTGTACCTTGTTACTTTCATTTTTGGTAGGTTTGGTAATATGAGTCCTAGACACAGTAAGCATAATCTAAGACTTGATAATATTTCATTCTAAGGTTAGACGTTGCAGTGCTTAATTCTTTTGAGGAAGTCTAATTCTTAATTCTTTTTAAGTTCCCACTGAGGAAGTCTACTGTCGTGGTAAAGATTTTGCATCTTTTAAGTTCCCACTTGAGGAAGTCTACTGTCGTGGTAAAGATCTGCATCTTTTAAAGTTCCCATTGTGAGGAAGTCTACTGTCGTGGTAAAGATCTGCATCTTTAAAGTTCCCACTGTGAGGAAGTCTACTGTCGTGGTAAAGATCTGCATCTTTAAAGTTAAAGATTCGTGGTAAAGATCTGGATCTTTTAAAGTTACTGTCGTGGTAAAATATTTGCATCATGAGATCCCACCCAGAGTTCATTGATTGCTTGTTTTCTTTAGATGCAGCATATTTGTGAAATCGATGTTTCCTAAATTTAGATAACCAGAGTTCATAATTGCTTGTTTTCTTTAGATGCAGCATATTTGTGAAATTATGTTTCCCATTTAGATAACCAGTATAACTTCCTGATGGTGTGGGAGAGAGAGAGAGAGAGAGAGAGAGAGAGAGAGAGAGAGAGAGAGAGAGAGAGAGAGAGAGAGAGAGAGAGAGAGAGAGAGAGAGAGAGAGAGAAGAGAGAGAGAGAGAGAAAGAGAGAGAGAGAGAGAGAGAGAGAGAGAGAGAGAAAGAGAGAGAGAGAGAGAGAAAGATATATATATAAAGATATATGTAGATATATATATAAAAGAGAGAGAGAGAGAGAGAGAGAGAGAGAGAGAGAGAGAGAGAGAGGGAGGGAGGAGAGAGAGAGAGAGAGAGAGAGAGAGAGAGAGAGAGAGAGAGAGAGAGACAGACAGACATACAGACAGACAGACAGACAGACAGAGAGAGTGGGGCAGACAGAGACAGACAGAGGGAGAGAGAGAGAGAAATAGATAGAGAGAGAGAGAGAGAGAGAGAGAGAGAGAGAGAGAGAGAGAGAGAGAGAGAGAGAGAGAGAGAGAGAGAGAGAGAGAGAGACAGAGACAGAGAGAGAGAGAGAGACAGAGAGAGCGATAGAGAGAGAGAGTGTGTGTGTGTGTGTGCCTACATGTGTGTGTATGTATGAGCACAATACATACAACACCTTTAACACATGATGGACAACGCAAGCCAAGCCAACGAATATGTTGTCAGATATCTCGGTCAATCGCCTGCCCAGATTAGATTGTCCTAATTAGGAGAAATTACGAGTTAAATTTGTGACAAATGTAGACCAAACTAGACTATGCTTTTTTGACAGACATGACAATTGACGAGTGTGACTTTGATTATGGTATAATAATTCAAAAATCGTCAAGAAATGCGTCAAGAAGAAAGTTCTGAGGTGACCATTGGCTGAGATCTATGAAACAGAGCTATCATTGGCTTGGTGTTGCACTTATTGTGGTCTGTAAGATGTCTCTATCTCCTCCTCTCCCACTCCTCTCGCTCTCCCTCCTCCTCCTCCCACCCTCCTCCTCCTCTCCCTCTCTCCCTCCCTCTCCCTCCTCCCTCTCCCTCCTCCCTCCTCCCTCCCTCCCTCCCTCCCTCCCTCCCTCCCTCCTCCCTCCTCCTCCTCTCTCTCTCTCTCTCTCTCTCTCTCTCTCTCTCTCTCTCTCTCTCTCTCTCTCTCTCTCTCTCTCTCTCTCTCTCTCTCTCTCTCTCTCTCTCTCTCTCTCTCTCTCTCCCTAAGCAAAATACCAAACATACAACACTATTTTTTCAAAATAATTTGAGCTACATGCACATATTTATTGATATGTGTGTTACAAAGAAGAAAGGAATTAGTACAATAGTACATGTAGTAAACTAGAGACATGGTAAATCTTAACAGCTGATTTCTATAAAATGTGTTTTGAACGAAAAGATGTACAAAGTAAAAAGGTGTAAAATATATAACAAGTAGTATCTTTGATTTAAAGAGAGAAAAATTGTGGTTAATCGAGGTTGACATAGAATTATTAATATCAAGATACCATAAATTGTAGATTTGAACAACAGAATATACTTCCTGTAACACTAAACTCAGTTAAAGGAATGTTGTTCCTTTTATTTCCTTTTTATCCCTTTTTCTTCAGGAGTGTTATTTCTTTCATTGAAATCTACTCTGTCCACCATAATATGTGGTGATCTCAGGGCGAACTCAGAGTAGTACTAGTAAGAGCCAACAGCAAGATGAAAAAGAAGTGAAAAATAACAGGAAAGAAGTAGGACCTATCAGCAGAACCTGCCAACCACCGACTTCTTCAGAAGGAGGGGGAACAGTAGGGTGTAGGAGTGGGAGGAGAGAGGGAGGGAGAGAGAGAGAGAGAGAGAGAGAGAGTGAGAGAGAGAGAGAGAGAGAGAGAGAGAGAGAGAGAGAGAGAGAGAGAGAGAGAGAGAGAGAGAGAGAGAGAGAGTTGGTGGAGGTTGGTTAGAAGTATGGGACAGTTGAGAAAAGTTTTGGTGACATTTAATTTTGTTATCAATAAACACCTCTAAAATTCATGTTTCCTAATGAAATATTCTAGTGGGTTTTCAATTTTGAAAATATACATGTGTATACAAAATCACATACAACACGATTTCCAACAAAATAAACTTCAGATGTAAAGAATAAACCAACAATCTAAACTTTGCAAATATATCTTGTAAATGTAAATGGGTAAATTTGATGCGCAAACCTCAGGGGACTCGGTAGTCCAGAGGCAAGGTGTCAGCCTCTCAACCAAAAGGTAGTGTGTTCGAGCCGCGACGGTTGAAAACATTTTTTTGTGTTTTTTTTTAGCATAATCTACCCCTGGTCCAGGTAGGTGGATCGACGCCTAGTCCCATCGGAGACGGACGATAAAAAGGAGGTCCCATGTGCAGATCACAACCCTCTGAGCATGTTAAAGATCTCTTGGGTGTTGACAGGGCAGTCCGGGCAAAATTAAAAAATCCTACCAAAAACCACGAGATCACCATAGTTGTGGATGTGGGTAAATAAAATCAAGTAAACAAGCACAAACCTGAAAAAAAAAGAACAAAAATCATGTAAAGATCATGCTTGTTTGTTTCATCGAAATTTACCCGTCCACCATTGCTGTGATCTCAGGATGAATTAAGAGGAAGCAGCAAGAGGAAAGATAAGTGAAAGGACAGGAAAAAATTGAAAAACTGGGACCTACCAGTAGTGCCCGCCAACCGCCCGCACAGATCATACAGTGAGACATTGGAAACCAAACAAAACACCATATCAAACTGAAAGTGAAAGTGACTACACGAATCTTTAAAATATTAGGTGTACCTATCCTTGCCCGTAACCTGAGTGTGTCTGGATGCCTGAGTACAAGACACAGGGTTTTTTTTTAACAAAATCTATCTCAACGTTAACACACTCGCTGCCACAGCCGATGCGTATGAACTCGCGAGTTATACGCTGCTGGCTGCCGAGCCAAACACAGGTGCGGCAGCAGCGTTCTTCCCTGAATATTTTTCTACATTGACCAGCAGAGTGTTGGTGTTGGCAGCCTGTTACAGGTTGAAGGTCTTTTTGTTTACAAGTCACTATTAGTTAGTATTAGTATTATTGCAGAAGTTTCCCTTTGTATAAAATGCTGTCTAATGTGAAAGAAGTGGGCTTGGTTGTTGTCCCTGTCCTCTTACGTTTCTATCTTTTAGCAATACAGATCCAACGTGGACCCTAGATCTAGAGATGTAAACACTAATCTACTATTTCATCCGATATCAGCGACAGTGATGAAGATCAACCAGGATCAAACCTGGTAAAAAAGACAAAAGGTTAATCATGAAACCCCTGTGTCCAGTAGAAAGTGCAGAGTGCATGTGTCGAAGGTGGTGTAATGGTCATGGAGTTCAAACATTTTGTTAGAAACCTCGATCTAAAATTACGTTGTTCAGGGTTGGGTAGGAAAGGGGAGTTTTATTTTATAACTACTTTTTTCTACTTACAATGGGTGGGGCTGGATCATTGCTTTGGTTATTGTAGTGTCGTTTTTCACTTTTCAGAAGGGTAAAAATTTGTATTACCCTATGTATATAATAGACACAGCCAATGAAAACATTTATGTTATTATTGCATATCATTAATAACAAAAACAAAATAAATTTGAAAATTACAAGCAAGTAAATCATAATATCAAATTGAGATGAGAAATTATCCTCCTGTAAAATATGAAAGCAACAATTACAATCATATCATCCTACTGACTGATAAAAGAAAACAACAAATATCAAACACTCAAGCCAATCGACTCTTGACATATCCAGATCAGATTTGTACTTTCATATTATTAGACCTTGGGCGGAAACCCAACTTTTTCTCTGTGATTCTTCATTGCATTAGTCATCCAATCTAGCTGAACCAATAAACGCTCTGCTCCTCTGTCCATGTGATCATTCAATGGTTTGCCTTCCTCATCCAAAGCTTTATGTACCTCTGGGATAGCAAAAACGTTTGACACACTCAGACAACCCATCTCTGATAGAAAAGCTCGCAGTTGCATAGCTGCTCTCACGCCACCAAAAATACCTGTAGAGGTAGACAGAAAATATGACATATTTTATTATTTCATCTCAGCACCATTGGACCTAGGCACCTGGAGCTCAGTCGATAGAGCATCTGACTAACACGCAGGAGGCCCACGTTCAATTCCCAGTTGAGGCAAATTTTTCTGGCCCCCCTGCCGACACAGCAGCAAAATGGGTAGCTAGGTCTATTCAGAACCGGCGAAAGTAAAAGCCATGTGGAAAGCAATGGCAAACTACCAAGTTATGCTGTATGCCAAGAAAAACATTAGACTCTACTCCTGGTTACGCTTTGCTTACTTTACTTTTCCATTGCATAGTTCAAATAACTCTTCTCAGTTGGAAATACTGAAACTGTATTAATGACATTTCAGGAACCCTTTCATTCCTTTCAATATGACCCTCATTTAATGTTAACATCAGGGGATAAAAATAATACGATTTTCATCCTTTAATAGTTGCAAAAATTTTAATATTTGCTCATTTTTCCCGGAGACAATGGCAGTATTCATGGGTTGATAATATACAGTTGAATTGCAAGGTGCTGTGTTCAAATCCTCCTTTCGCTGGGCCCACATCGACTCTGGATATGAAACTCTATGGTTCTTCCTCACTCTTCCAAGATGAAAAAATGCGAACCAGCTAAAGCAAGGAGGTCAAGCCATTTTAGGAATAATGTTGGATTGTCCGTTCAACATAGCACTATAGAAACTAGGACACACTCAGCTCTATGGGCCTCTGGGGAGTGCAATAATATCAGTCTGGATTTCTTTAATATCTTAGAAACTGACAGTGCCTCTGTAACCCCTTTCAAACCCCATGTTTTGGACAATAAAAATCTTGAGGTAAATCTAATTAATTAGAAATGGTGCAAGAGAATTTGATTTATGCATACTTACATTTTTAACTAAGACCTAATTTGAGATTTTGTATAAGTTCATTTCAAACTACCATTTTTTTAATTTATTTTTTCATGTGTATGTGAAAAATGATTTGGTCAATGGTAAACTTTATATTAGATTTTGTGCTTTGTAATTTCATTGTGTGGGTATGAATAATTGCCCTTCGGGGATGATTTAAAGTATTTTGAATTGAATTGAATTAAGTCACCTTTGAACCACAAAATGTCTTCAGCATGGATAAACGGTTGTCACCGCCTAAAGGTCACTATATCAGAGGCCAGTTTGTCTGTCGTAGAGACCACATTTCATGTCTAATCAAATTTTCTCTCCTTCACTTTTACATAGGAGGCCACTTTGAAATATTCAATTAAATCAAAATTCAAAGTCAGATCAACAATGCCTATCTCTCTATCTCGATTACGGTATGTACATCATGTTGTACGCTGAGAATCTATGCTGGGCCCTACCAAGTGAGTCTCAAGCTCATTAATACTGATGCAACATATCTGCCAGGCCAAAAAGGCTATTGACACCCACAGTTTTCATTGACACGCAACACCTGCAGACTGGTCGTCATCATTAGACCAACTTGATTATTTCATGCAATGAATATGTACATTATGATCAGTAGGAAAATGAAATGATTAATTACATTTTTAAGGAATGAACCCTGCTTCTTTCTCCCTCCTTTTCCTTGGCTTCTTCCTTCTCTTTTGAGTTTGAGTCCTGAGCTCATGGACTTAGATATGACAAATTAATGTCAGTTAATGGTTATCTGGATTATACCCCTCTTTTCGTCTTAGACACCATCAGGCTAAGAGGCTGCCTTTTGTTGTCTCCCGGAAGACAGCCTATAAGACGGAGACCGTTGTAGTATAAATAAATCTATTTATGGATGCCCAAGTACAACGATATCCTTAAAATAATCATACGTTAAAACACACTACAGGAGCTATAAAACGGAAAGTAAAATTACCTGGTGAATATGTTACAATGGCACTCGGTTTGTAGGAAAAGATAGAGGCAGGAAAGTGGTCCAAAACATTACTAAGTGCAGGTGGAATGCTATGGTTGTATTCTGCTGATACAACAACATATGCATCAGCTGCTTCTATCTTGAATTTGCTTCCCGCAGCCACTCTGGAGCGTCCGATCTATCAGCATAGAAGTGAATAGGCTTCTTCAGCATTGGAAAATTCAGCTCAACTGGATCTGAAATACATAGAAGTGTTGAAAAGTTTAAAAAGTTTTCTTTGCTTATTCTCTCTTCACACTGATGAAAAAGCAATGATAAAAAAGAAAGCAAAAAGAAACCAGCATGAAAAAAATTGTGAGAATTCATTCAATCTGAATTCAATCATCCATATAGATTTACAAAATCATGTTAAAGTCACACATATTCAAAGAAATTTCATCTTTCCGAATTATTATTGAGAAGGGAAGGATTTGAATCAAAGGCAATTAAACTTCAGTCAATACCTCCTGTTTGAAAAGTTTAAGTATGTTAACTTTGATGCCTTCCTGGAGAAATTTCACAAAGTACACCAAGTTGTATGAAATATAAAGTATAAGAGTAAGTATGCATGCTGTAGTAATACATACTCACATACAATATTAATATATTTTTTTAAAGAGTTCTCTACACACTTCAAGTTTTGCATATAAATACATGTAGATTGTTTATATATATAACAATTCTTATAATATATTTAATGTCACATCTTTTTTGTGACTTAGTTTTGAGCTCAATCACAAATACAGTAGTCTCTGCTAAATTGCATGCCGCCAAAATGCATGATTCGCCATAATGCACAAGTTTTTCATCCCACCAAATTTTACAACACTAATTACCCCCTCAAAAAGCAACAATGGTTGGTTTGACTTCGCCAAAATGCAAAATGGCACTTGCAAAATATTTTTTGTAAAAGTATGTCTTCAATTTGTTGTATTTAAAAAGTCAATTCATAAAAATTGGATAACGTCTTTTTTTCGCTTCGTCCCAATAACAAAATCTGTCACACACGTGTGTGTGTAGTTGTGGAAGTGTGTGTGTGGTGTGTTCATCTAGTTTTGTGTTAACTATGTGCACCACAATGTGTAGTCATGGCTATCTTGGCTCTGCGCCTTATCCACCTGTTCCCTCCCGCCTCAGCATTCAACGATGATCTGCCGACAGACACTCTACTCTGATCGGCTCTCTTTGATCACGGTGTGAAAAGCAGAGAAAGGTCTTGTGTCACTTTTACCCATAGAGATCATACTCCGTATGCCATGCATGTCATAAGTGTCAACAATTTATTTAAAATATTCCTATTTGACAAAAAACTCAAACATCCCATCACTTCTTGTAGTCTTGAGTGAGAGAAGAATGAACAATTTATAAGAAGAGAAGAGAATTGGAAACATCAAACCAATTAACAACAAACAAAACCCAAACGATAACAAACAACTAACAAAACAAAAGAGTTTATGTCCAGACAAGAATGGCAATGTAAATACATGTAGTGGGTTGTGGGCTCTGACTCAGCCAAATTGCATATTTTATCTGTCACCCGTCAACAGTACATTTTGGCGGAGACTACTATAAAAGGAAAACGATGACAAGTGTTTGTATTAAAAGATATCCACATCTCTTTTTCACTGTTTATTGAAGACACAAAAATGAAACCCATACACAAATCTCTACTTTAGAAATATGAAAGTGCTCTTATTCTTAAGATAAAAATAATATGCTTTCTTCCCATGCATAATTTTTTACACTATAGGCCCTGTTTCTATTTGAAATTTGTAATATCATGTTTAACTTTAATTATAAGGGTTAATTGGAATTATTTTACATGACGTAAAAAAATAATCCAAAAGTAAATATCAACATTGATCATACTATTGCAACTTAACTTTTTAGTAGTAACAAATGAAAATAAAACCCACCAAAAAAGTCGACATCATAATTTCTACTTTGCAGATGTTGTTTCATGAATTTTATGACTCGCATACCCAAACGGCCTTCACGGGTAGATCCCAAGAAAAGAGCAACACGTAGTTTTGATGCTGCCATGTCAAGTTCTTTATATTTCTTGTACATATGACCTGAAAATTATTATCATTACATGATGAAGGATGAGGTATAAAGATTGATAATATTATATTTTACAGATTAGTCAGACTAAGCAACTGTTAAATCATAAGGATGAAGATTAAATGCAATACATCAAAGTAAATAAAGAGACATTGAAGCGAGACCGTGTTGTTGCGAATTTGTAATCATGACGGCACTCGTTTAAAACCCATGGCTGGCCCAGGTGTTTTTTCACAACATTGCACTCTCAGGAAAGGTACTTGACTCTGCTTTCCTCATTTGACTCAGGTGTGAATGAGTACCCAGCTATAGGAAGAAAAAGATCTAGTCAGAGTATGAGTATGAGCGCCTAACACTAACAGACTGTTGTACTGTATGCCTCCGAGAAATAAAGAAGAAATTTGAATGAAATGGCCTGCTGAGGGATAAATGAAATACAGCCAGTAAGCCTACACAAATACTGTGCAGGGATACAGACTATAAACCCATCATTTATAAGTAGTATTTAGGCAACTTGTTACATGTGCGCCAACCTCTTAGAAAAAAATTACCCTTTCTTTCTTACTTCAGTAGAGCACCTGGGATTCGATGGAACCCAGGCAACCACTGGCCTAGACTATTTTTTAATTCACTGGTATGGATAACTTGCTTACTGCTTCTAAGACTAATCTAGATTCTATTTCTAGCCCAGACTCTAGATCTAGGTCTAGAACCAGTGCAAAGCACAGTTAAAGTTGGGCTCATCACTGATTTTTCTTAATTTTTTTCATTATTTGAATCCCAAATTTAGGTTCTAGGTTTTTTTCTACAAATAAACTAACATTGATTAGTCTACTACTACGTTTAGATCTAGAATCTAGATGTTAGATCCAGATCTAGACTAGAGTGATAGGCCTGCCTCCGGCTAATTCAACTCTGACATACACGGCTAGATTAGATCTAGATCTATATATCTGATTCTAGATCTAGATCTACCGATTAAATCGAGTAGTATTAGTCTGAGATACAGTGAGAAGCTGGAGTAAGTGTGCAATAACATAGTCAAACATTTTATTTTAAATTGACAGTACACCAATAATTAGTTATTTATCGTTAGCACTATAGCAGTCTTACAAAATTCCCTAACTTGAATGTTTCCGGTTCTGCCTCAGCGGGTGCCGGTTGAAGGATTGCTAATTATAATTTCTGTAAATCAGTGAAAATGATAGGGTTGGGGGCGGTGACCCACGGTCTTTGTGCCAGATAAGAGTTGCACTAACAACCAAATACATTTAATTAGAAGGAGACCTGACTGAATCTGATGCATTGCCACAAATAGTAATCTTAGATGATGAAAACCGTGATAATTTATCACCTTTGTAGGCTCCGAAATTTATTATCACCTTTTTTGGCGCAGGTGTTTTGTTAGGCCTGGTCAACTGTAATGTGGTGACAATAACAAGTACAAAGATAGCAGTAAGATTTTATGAGTTGTAAGAGCAAATCGTCACACTTTAGATAAAGACCAAACAAAAACAAAGACAATAAAATCTACACTGCAACAGCTACTACTACAACAAACGGATTTTTCTTAGGTCCGGAAAGGCCGTGGCACCAGTGCCTTCAGAGTTGATTATTTTAACTAATCCGTTATTTACAGTGTCTTTGCTACCCTGCTGCTGCTGCTACTACTACATATTATTATGTACTACTACTACGACTTAACTACTACTACTACTGCTACTACTACTACTACTACTACTACTACTATTACTACTACTATTACTACTACTACTACTACTACTACTGCTGCTACTACTATTACTACTACTACTACTACTACTACTACTACTACTGCTGATACTGCTACTACTACTCCTACTACCACCACCACTACTACTACTACTACTACTACTACTACTACTACTACTACAACTACTACTACTACTACTACTACTACTACTAATACTACTAATACTACTACTACATGTACTACTACTACTACTCCTTCTACTACTACTACTACTACTACTACTACTACTACTACTACTACTACTACTACTACTACTATTACTACTACTACTACTACTACTACTACTACTGCTGCTGCTGCTGCTACTACCATTTCTATGGGAGGTGGAGGGGGGTCGTGTTGCTTGATTTTTTGTTTGTTGTGATTGTCTTATGTCGAATGCGTAATTATGTTATTTTCAACAGAGAGGAAAGTGATACGCTTTTTTCTTTCTTTGTCTGGGGTTTTTGTTGGTTGTTTGGGGGTCGTTGTTTTATTTCTGAAGGGTTTTCCTGTATCGTTG
>JAXRKP010000576.1:55594-95594 GCA_037039925.1 Doris montereyensis
TATTGTGGCCATTACGGAAACAAAGAAAAAAGGACAAGGATAGAATATGTAGGACCGAACCATATTTTAATCTTCTCAGGAGTAGATGTCAAAGATAGAACTAGAGCAGGAGTAGGCCTCCTAATGCATAAAAGACACTAAAAGCTATTAGAAAGTTGGAAATGTAAAAGCCCACTAGCTTCCCTAATTACTAGCCTTGTTTTGGTTTTCTTTGCATTTACTCGCATTCCTATTTTATTTAATTCATTATTCATTATGTTGATATTTGACTGGAGGTCCTTTTCTGATTTTCCAAACAGAACTAAATCATCAGCAAATGAAAGCATTGATACATTTACTGGTTTGAGCTTCCACATACCTACATTCATTTTCTTCATGTTTGAGGATGCCTTTGCGACTGAATCCATAAATGTGATAAACAAAAGAGGACTTAATATATACAACCCTGTCTTACTCCTATATCTACATCCAATTCTTCAGATACGTTTCCAGCTACTCTCACTGCACATGTTGGTTTATTGTAAAAACTTTTAATGGCTTCTATTAAATGTTGCTCTACGTTGTATTCTTTTAAGGAATGCCATAGTTCGTCCCTCCTCACAGTGTCAAATGTCTTTTCTAAGTCAATAAAACACAGGTGCAAGTCAATGTTTCTCTCAAGGAATTTTTCTATTATTTGTCTAATTATAAATATGTGATCTTGTACACTTCTTCCTGGTCTAAATCCACTCTGGTGCTCTTCAATCTGATCCTCTACTCTTTTCCTTAGTCTCATTTCCAGAATCCTGGCATATACTTATCCTTGTACGCTCAGTAGTGATTAACAATAATAATATTAATGATGAGGAGGATGATGATGATGATGATGATAATGATGATGATGATGATGATGATGATGATGATGATAATGATGATGACGATGATGATCTATAGGAATGATGAAGACGACAATGTGATGATGTAAAACAAAACACTAAGGAAAGTAACGGCCTTCAAATGGAACGGAGGGCATTGCCCAAAGTAAAATGTTCATTACCAACCATCTTCTGCACTTTGCTGTTATGATTCTGACGCAGTTCTCCTATGAAGTCATTTGATGGAAATAGTCTTGAGCTAGAAGGTGCCAAGAATTTTTTAATTCACCAATGTTGATCTTGATCATCTTCTATGATTTTGCTCCATAGAGAAGAGTTGGCACCATTCCACTCACACCCACTCGCAACGGGACAAAATTGTTCTACTCACACTCACACTCACAGAAACATATCCCATCCGCGGTCATATGACGGGTGTGACGTAGTGCCCTTGTTGTAGTGATGATACGTTTGATAACCCCTCCCCAGTCCCCAGACTCCTGTATATCGCAAGGGACTTGCAAGGGATTCTTTAGTCAAAGACGCAAGGTGTCGACCTTTCAACCAAAGGTCGTGGGTTCAAAGCCTCGCTGGCGGTTGAACAATTTTCTCGATTTTTTTTCGAGCAAGACCTACCCCCCCTCCCCCGGTCCAGGTAAATGGATCGACACCTAGTCCACCGGAGACAGGCGATAAAAAAGAGGTCCCGCGTGCAGATCACAAAACTCTATGCATATCGTTAAAGATCCATTGGTTGTTTACAGGGCAGTCCGAAGAAAATTGAAAACCCTGCTAAAACCCCTGAGATCACCTAAATTGTGGATGTGAGTAAAATCAAATCAAATGAAAAACATGCATTTCGCCATAGGGTGGGCAAGACAGTCTACACTCGCCATATCCTTTGCTGAGCTAGATATTTCTGCCTTCGATAATTGGGTAAAAACTGATTGAACACTGGTGACAATAAGCAAGTCTGCCGTTCTTATGACTGGAAGAGGAAACAATTTATAGTAAATAACAATAGGCGATGTTGCAGTAAGGAACAATTTCTTTCAGCATATTGAAGAATGTCAGAAAGACCTTTGATAGTTATCTCATGTCCTTTAATCATATTTTTTGTCAATAATTATCAAGTGAACATTTGACGATGGTGGTGTTTTCTTTGAAATCGTATGACCAAGGGCGTGAATCCTTTGTCGGGGATAGTATTTTGACTGGACATAGAATTATTCTTGTACCTTTTCGTAATAACTGACCAAATCAATTCTTGAGTATTACTGTCAGTGCGCATGTTATACTTTAACTAAAAAAGTATTTATCCAGTTTCGGTTTTAAAGTGATGTGTTTAATTCTGTTTTAAAAATCAGTTGGCCATTTATAGCCTTAAAGAAAATCTTAATTTTATTTCTGGCTCTATGTTCTTCCAAAGGTATCGGGACTCGGTAGTCCAGAGGCAATGTGTCGGCCTCTCAACCAAAAGGTAGTGGGTTCGAGCCCCGCCAAAGGTTGAAATATTTTCTCGAGTTTTTTCGAGCAAATTCTACCCGCCTGATCCAGGTAGGTGGATTGACACATAGTCCCATCGGAAATGGACAATAAAAAGAAAGTCCTGTGTGCAGATCACAACACTCTATCAAAAACCCCGAGATCATCTTAGTTGTGGGATGTGGGTAAATCAAATCAAACAAACAAACCAAAGGTATCCATTGCCATTGATTCATGTAATATAATAAGAAACAGCAGAGAAAGAGAATTTTGGACCCATGCGACAAGACCTTAAAGAGCGATGTGTACAAACGCTTTTAAATATATGATTACATTTCATTTTGGACAAGAAAACGAACGTAACATCTTTCAAAATCTATTAAGACATCAAAGAGCGATTTAACCAATAGTAAACACTCGCATGAAAAAATTCCACATCATCTGCCTTCGACAGCGTTTATGGTAAAAAAGCCAACATTTATTTGGAAATAATGGCCTCAGGGGTAGATAACAGTTTCATGTAATTAGGGCTCCCTTATAACCTATTTACACTGGGACCCAGCAAAATATACATTGACCTAGTGAGTCATTATACTGGTAGCGAGTTTTTTGTTTATTTTTCTTTATGTGTCGATGAAAAATTTAGAAAAGAAATACTATTACCCCCCCCCCCCCCACCACTCTGTTTGTCTATCTGTCTCTCTTTCTATTCGTTTAGATAAATCGGGTAAAAATAGTCATGTTATTTCTACTCGAGGAGGAGGAAATTAGTATTTGTTTCATGTGCAGAACTAGAGATATGAAGACAACCTCTTTTCTTGTTCCCTGGCGGTTTTTTTTTTTAGAAATACTTATCTGATTTTCCTGTAAAATAGGAAAATATCCAACTGGATTTTGATTCATTTTTGTGTCCATTGCAATATTGGTTCATGTTGGTTTGGGTATTTCCTATTGTGTACGTATGGTTAATAGTTAAAAATCGGGCTGCATTCTTTTGTGCTTTCTTAATTCCTTGTATGTAGGTATTTTGGTGTGGATCCCAGACACAGCTACCATAAGACTGGTATTACTCAAGCCTTGTTTTTTGTAGCACTCCTTCTTTACATTCTGAGGACAGTTGTATAGGTTTCGTCTAGGAAAGCCAGAAGGTCATCTGCTTTTTTTTTGCGTAATGCTTTATATTGCTTTTCCATTTTAATTTAGTGTCTATTGTAACTCCTTAGTACTTTGCACTGTTGGTTATTCTAGTTTGTCGCTATGTATGTAATAGTCTGAATTGACTAATTTTACTCTTTTGCATCTTTTTAGTGTCTGACATGTATCTAGATGGAACTCAATCTTCCGCTGTCTCTCCCATTCCTACAGTGTGTTTAGGTCACTTTGTAATATTGTGCAATTCTCTGTGTTATTTTTTCCTTCTATACAATAGGCTGTCATCAGCAAAAAGTCTTAGTTTAGTACCTGGTGAAAGTTTTTAGGCAACATCGTTGGTATTAAGAAGAATAGGGAACCTAAGACAATATCCCGGGGAACACCTAAAAGCACTGGTTTGAGATTAGATTCGGCACCGTGAACAATTACCTCTTGAGTGCGTTCCAAAGGAAACAATTTGATCCTTTCAAGAAGAGAATTTGAATACCATACCCATCCAATTTTATTAGTAATCCAATGTGATCTACTTTGTCAAGACCCTTAGAGAAATCTATGAGGATAGCAACTGTTTGGCTGCTTTGATTTAGAGAATTACTGAAATCCTTCGGTTTTGTCTAAATTAATGTTGGATATCTGTTAAGATGATATGCTTATCTAGGCGATCCATTATGTTACTATGCATTATGTGTTCCAATAGTTTACAAGTTACTGAAGTTAGAGAGACAGGTCTGTAATTTTCTGCTCTTTGTCGATCTCTATTTTTAAATAATGGGACTATATTTGCATTTTCCCAGTTATTTGGAGCTTTACATTGGTTTTTAAGAGATACCTGGAATAACAACGTCTGTTAATTAATGTGCACATAATTTTAAAATGATTCCAGGTATTTTATCTGCACCTGTTGCTTTTTGTTAATTGATGTTAAGCAGTAATTTTAGTATTGCTTTTGTGACCTCTATGGCATTCATTTACATACAAGTTTGTACTTCAATCCTGTCCGATGCTCCGAGTCAATCCTGTAAATTCTCGAAAATCTATTACAGTGTACCATGGCTGAACCCTCCTCCTTCATTGATTGAGGACTGAGACACATATGCCCATGTGTACTTTATTTTTCTTCTGTTTAGTTTCTTGTGCTTGTCTCATCTTCGTTCATATGATTCAGGCTTTTATACCAAAAACCGAGGACTACGATTATTAACGAAGTCCTCGACCAAAACTTATACTATTTACAGGATAATTAAATTTGTTCTATACAGTATATATCTTCTGCCTTCTACATGGTCTCTTGTTTCACTGTTTATCTTTGCATAAAATTTTGAGTCAAAATGAGAGGCAGGAAAAATCGTAGGCGTAGATCTATATTATATCTAGATCTAGAATCTAGAACAGAATATAATTAGATTTATATCTATGGGGAAAGCAGACAGAATGTCAACATTCTACAATGGCTCGAGAGACCTTTCTTGTCGCCGAGTCAATCATACACTCAGAAGTAAATTCAAAATCATGCACACTGACGATAATACCCAAAAATTCGGTTAGCCTAGTCAATGAAAAAAAAAGGAAAAAGAAGAAGAAGAAATTTGAAGTTAGGCCTAGATCTAGATTCTAGTAGATCTAGATCTAGATCTAGATAGGAAGACCTACTTCTTTGATTTCGTTTTCAGTTTCGAAACATGAATCTATTCTCCCCACAGAGGGCAGGGTATTCAAGTACAAACATGGTTGTTTATGGGGTTTGTTTTGAGTCCGTCTGGGAATAGGGATTTAACATTAGCCTACTTATCTACGGCTTAGGACTTAACTGAATTCGCCTTCATTAGCCCTACTCCTTTTATTATTTTTAAACATTAAAAAAGTTGGGGCTATCAAAGAACACGGTGATTCATTCTCATGTCGTGGGTATCCAAGGTTCAAGGACGGAGCACCGGTTCCCAAAACGAGGCTCTCTACTGAACTGAAATAGCAGACAGACTGGAACAAAATGGATGCCGTACAACAGTTGGATTAGTGTTGTTTCAGATCGTGGACTAGATATTATACACCCAACTGCATTTTATCGCTCCCTATTGAAAATTCAGTCTTGGGTAAGATAAATTCACACGTCCCTCTGAATGTAAGGATATTTATTAGTTCTAGTGTCGATATCTAGTCTAGATTATAGATATAGCTCTAGATTCTTCTATTAATTTAGATCTCTCTAGATCTAGAATCTGGAATCTAGATCTAGAATAGATCTAGATCTAGATCTAAATCTAGATCTCTAGATTCTAAATCCTTAGATTCTTAAGACTGATTCTAGACTCTAGATCTCTATAAAGATACTTAAAAAATATAATCTAGATTCTAGATCAAGATCTAGGCCGCCTAGATATATTCAAGATCTAGATCTAGATTCCAGAGCTCTAGACCTAGACTCTAGATCTAGAAAGATAGGGATAATCACACTTAGCACCGCCAAGATTTCCAGTTTGGCATGGTCCCTAGATCCCTCTCTCACGCTCCTCAATTGACAGAGCGTTGCGCGACATGCTATTACAGTATTACTGCTATGAAGGGCCTCTCACTTTTACGTGTGTTCTCCAGTCGTCGTCCTATTTTCACTCCCACTTTAGCACCGCTGACCATAGTAAATGAAGCGAAGAATGCACTGCAGCGGTACTAAAGTGGGAGTAATAATAGGGTGATGACTTAGGCTAGGCAAGCGGGGCTTCAAGTCTGTCTTCCTATTACTCCCACTTGGATGACTTTAGCACCGCTGACCATAGCCGCAATAGTAGGAAATACATGGCGGCGGTTCTTAATAGGGAGTAATAATAGGGTGACGACTGACTTGGGAAGACGACTTAGAAACACAAGAGGAGGGCTTTTTGTTGTTTGTTTTGTTTGTTTTCGTGCAGGGGGCAAGGCCCCCCTGAACCCCCCCACCCCACACACACACACTTTTCTCAAGGATAAAACTGAGAAAGAGAACCAGTAAGGAGGTGAAATAATAATATTTTTTATTATTCCCGCCATCAGGAAACAAGAATTGCGTTGATCAGCTATTTTGAAGGAGGCAGACACAAGGAATATATATATATTCAAATATCGACATAGGAACACTGGTTCTTTTTAATGCAGAGCTCCCTCCTCAGGATGAGCTATAGAAATCTTATAAGAAAATTGTATCTCTCAAGTCTCATTTATGATCCGGAGTTAGGCCGAGAGGAGATGGGATCACAGAACAGAGATGTATGTATGGTAGGCCTCGCGAAGTGGTGTGATTGAGGAGAGAGAGCATCGCCAAGTGTCCAACGGTCATGTCAGTATTTTATTTTTCAGACTCAGCCACGGAGGCTTGTGAGGGGAGAGGGAATCAGTATCACGGTAGTCTAGCCTACATTGTGGTCAGTTGGCCTGAGTCAGCGAGAGAGAGAGAAAGCGGGATTGTGGTGTTTTTTCAGTGAGTCGGGTCAGCGATACACTGCGAACAGTATCGTTTAACTATTTTCAAGTTCGATACTGCCTGGCAGTGCAATAGTGTGTTTATGCCGAAATGTAGAGATCTAAGATCTATCTAGATCTAGATTCTAGAATCTTTCATGTTCATGAATGGTCACTCTTAAAGGGGGGGAACAGCAGCTGAATTTCAAAGATTGGGTCAAAGTATCGAATTTGAGATTTTATCATTTTCATATATATGCTATGACTCTTCTAGAACCCATCTGTAATAGTACTAAACATGAAAACTATTTATAAATGAGGTTTTTAGCGCTCTCAACATACTTGAATGGAAATTTCCTTTTTCCTAAAAATGGTTTAGAAATGGCGTAGTCTGACCTATGAGTTCATAGATTAACCCTTTTGTGTTTACATTAAGTGACGACCATCTTGTTCTGTACTTTCAACTTTCCCTCTCAGCTGTGGCAGCCCAGTTTGTTTACATTTTTCTGACCCTGCCAGCTGATCTTCATCAACTTTCAGAAAATACATGTTTTATAGCTCTTTCATCATCAGTAAACATGAAATCAGTGTTCAAACTAAGACACGCACTCGTTTTTTTCATGCAAATGGCTGGGGAAACACCTCACTGTAAGAAGATCACCAAGTGAAAAAAAACCATTCACAATCATGATCCTGCACTCAAAAATAGACGCACACCTACACTCATTTTTGCCAACATTGAGACACTAGAACAACATGCCCATTAACATAAAAAATTCACATGATTTTAACATCTTCAAGAGATTAATCTCGGCAAAGTACTGTGCAAAGCTGTGGAGTCTTCAGGATGAAGTTACAGTTTTAAAAGGATGAAGAATTTCAGAAGAAACTAGCACTGCAATTGAGTCTTCTAGCAGCTTTTCTCAATCACATTCCTTTCCTGTTTCAAAAAGTCTGAGTGCTATGTGGCGGTCAGCCGTGTCAAGTCTAGGCATAGTTGTAGAGCAACACAGAGCAAACGATTTTAGTAAAAGGTGGTTTTTCTTCTAACAATAATTTGCAAAGTTAGTGTGACCGATATTTTCATATTTTTACTCACCCACATGGTCACACCATGTAAAAAACCAAACGGCCCATTATAGAACAAAAATCACAAAACTACTAATTTGTAGATTCATGCGATAGCAGAATTATGTGAGGAAAAGAAAAATAATATCCACAGCATTTGAAGCGTTTAAAAATGTTTTATATATGTGGTCAGTGATTATATTTATAGATGTTTGCAAAACTGTTTACAAAACGTTCAACTTACAGTCAACAGGGATTACACTCTGAGGTGAATGCATTTTGTGTATTTCTTGTCAAACAATTGCATTTATTACATAATTAAAAAACCATCAGATTGATAGTGAAATCATTACAAACTTTTTTTCCACTTTTGTTTCAGGAGTTGAGCCTCATTCTGCCAAGCTTTTATCTTTGGAAGTTACTTACCCACAGGTATGCTTTTTATTCATTTTCTGAAAGGTTATTATAAAGAACATCTTAAATTCCATTTCCAAGTGTTGGAATGCAGCTTATTTAACTCTTTCCGCCCGAAGGAACGACTCAGTCGTTGATGCGATTTTCCTGTTCTATCAGAACAAGCTAGTCATCGATTCATTTTCCAACCTCCACACGTATTTTAAGAGCTGGTTATCGATATCTAGAACCTCATTTTGTTAGGAGATAGCTTTGTGCTACTTTTTAGACTTTTCTGTTACATTCTACTTTCATTTTTACTTTCACGAAAATTAGACTGTCAAAGCAAACTCACCTGTTTCATGTAACACAGGCTAGTGCCCTTAGAGATAGAATAACAGATATCAGTGGCGTTGATAGTGATGTTAGTGACTTTCATCACTAGATGATAATCTAAATCAGTCAGTGATAAATCCACCCATCTAGCCATAGTGTCGATCCAGAGCTAGACCTAGATGTATTATATATCCAGATATATCCCCTTTACCCCATCTGGTTTATGACTATAATAATAAGATACAGACCAAATCTTATTACTGCAAGAACAGATAAATCTAGATCTAGAATCAGATTTGAAAAGGTCACTTGAAATGGTGGATGACACAAACACTCGTTTTATGTTTCAACCCAACCGCAATGTTTGCATGAATCCCGAAAAGTTATATTTTTACCTGTGAGTTGAATTTTAAACATATATTCATACAAAAAAAGATTTATCAAGCAAATTCTCTCATATTATACATCAATTGAAAGCTAATTGGATGTGCTCAATTATGATAACAATTTAGATTACATCAATCAACATTTTGAAAGGATCTGATGAGAATAAAACTGAAGGTGAAGGTAAAGGACTTTTATTTCAAAATTTTTTCCACTCACTCCTTTTCTCTGACCCTCATCCTATAATCATGCAAATCACCCCAGTTACTCTTTAACACAATAGGAAATTTATTTCCCTTCAATATGATGCCAAATATGTTGACTTGTTGCAAATTTTGATATATTTATGATCAGTTTTAGATACCCAGGTAAACATTTCACACCGCTTCAAAAGTTCATTCTTGCGAAATCTTGAGGATGCCGCATGTTTAATTCCAGGTGGAAATAGTCAGCTTTCTGTCTTTCCTACTATAATGTGTTTTATCTTTTCCTCTGCCACTACACATTTGCACAAGGTTTTACATATGATATTCATTCAACACATATGTTTACTAATTATATACACATGTATGATGATGATTTGTTGATTTTCATAAAAGTACCATATATAATATATCAATATTGATTCTAGCAATCTCAAACAAATTTACACAATACATTGGGCTTACCAACTATGAAGACCATTGAACTCCCCCCCCCCCCACCATCACCTAGTTGCAGGCTTTATTTACCAGCTTTAGTTTATAATCACTGTCTTGGGTGGAGTTGGGAATTGAATGTATAAATTGTCTTGCACGTATAGGCAGACATATACCTAGTTTTGGGGATCTTTTTCCTTTTGTGTTTGTTATTGTTTTAAATTATTGATTTATAATGTGAGAGATACATAAAAATATACAGTGTTGCATTCCATAAGACCGTTGAAAGACCAACAAAGTTTATTTATGGAGGAAATGGTGTAATGTTACTACCTTCACCCAATATCTTCAAAGGGTATTGATAGAAAGTGCTGGCTTAGAAATATGTAAGTTTATGATCTACCTAAAAGTTCACAATGAAGTCATTCATGTCTGGTGTTTTTCAAGAGATTAAGACGTAACATACTGTTAAAAATACTTTTTAAAAGCTTTCATTTGCCCTTACCCTCTGTGGGTGACTGATGAATAGGCTATTTTTGAGTTTGATACTTGCATTATTTTATCTCTTTTCTTCTCGGCTCAACTTTATTGAAAATTTGAGACACAAACTCTTAGTAGTGCATGTGTATTCTTATTGATTTTTGTAATAGTGAGAATTCATTATCTCTCAATTTAATAAAAAAAAATTCTTCTCCATGATTCCTTACATCTCACTCCCCTGTTTTATTTATATGACCATGCTCCTTTTTATGATCATTCAAAGTCACTTATTATCACTTATTGTCATATTTCGCCGATCATTCAAAGGATGATTTTTTAATTAGCTCTGTAGTTTGACATGTACACACACGTGAAAACATCATTTTAAATATATTTATTTATGTGTTTATAATGTAGTGATGTATTTGCTTGAGACTCTAAGAGATTGTGCCATGGGTACACTCTTGGCTTGAATAAGAGCAGTTAGTGCTGTGCTTTAGAAGTGAAGTCAATGTGGGACTAACTTGATTATATTGAGATTGAACACGGGTCTGGTTGGGGCAGTCACGTTTCTAAGGGTGAGAGATGGGCTGGTGATGGAGGTTTATAATAATATATATATTATATATTCTTAAAGGGGAGATTTCAGTTGAGCTCTCAATTTTCGAGGCACTGGCTTTATGGATTAAAGGGATTTTAATTTGGTTTGGGTGGGTGCGGGAAATAGGGGATGGGGGGGGTAGAATTTTTACTATTTCGTATTGGCAAAACCATTAGAAAGGCGGCATCGCAGATCGGAAGGATTGTTAACATAATCTTCGAGAGAGTCGTAATTTTATAAGTGGGGTGAGTGGTAACGGCACGGAGTTTTTGTTTTTGTTCTTTTAGCAAAGTGATGAAGACTATGTAGTGTTTCGCTAGCTACTACTTTAATATTGATTTTAAGGGGGGGGGGGGAGAGGATGGGGAGAAAAGAGAGAGAAAAGAACTTTTTTTAAGGCATTGAGATCCTTAGAGCCAGAATTTATTTTTTTGGGTGTCAGTAGCGTGGAAGAGGCAGAATATGTGTTTACACTCCCTTACCCGTAAGAAGAGATGGAATTCAAGGTCTTCCTGAGATTATTTAAGTCAGATGCAAATCCATGGCCGCACAGTCTCGAGTCATAACGCATATAACATTGTCGCCAGTGCATGAAAACTCGACTATGTTGTTTGATTGTGACTTTCAGTTCGAAATTGAGTATATCGAATTATAGTCAAAGTGAATCCGGGTTACCTGTCAATGTTTGTGCAACACAGCTTGCTTTTGACCGCCTTTTCATGACATACTATGATGCTGCCGGTAACCCAAGTGGTGTCATTGTCAATAAGAGTCCTCTTCTTTCTCATTCTCATTGGTCATTTAGTTTTCTTTATCATATTCGCTTTATGTTAGCCAGTGTTGTGGAAAACCACACGCTCCCTGGCGTTAGTACTAGTAGCAGCAATGCCAAACGAAGGAATGGTGTTGCACAGCATTGTGAAACCCTGCACACTTTCGTCATTCAATATATCTATTCATACGTTCCCTGTCTGGTTGGTAAACTTCCTTCGTCCTGTTCTTCCCAATCCTGAGACCAACGTTCACGACAGACTGAGTTTGTTTCTACCATTGATGTCTGTCCAGTCCATTGTGAAATATATGGTTTTTCATCTAGTTTCAGCTTTTGTCCTTAAAGTACATGTGTAATGTTGTGAATAGTGTGTATATAAAGATCTTGCGAAATGTTTCCGAAGTACGTCTCCCTCAGAAGGGGCACATTATAATGGATTTTAGTTCTAGCACAATTCCACGAAATGACCCTTGGGGGTCATTTAGAAAAAAAAAATTTTGTTACGGAATTCGATAAGTTGTCCTTATGAATGTGTACACATTGCCATGTGAGTTGTGTGTTGTATGTGTGGAGACAATACGTTAAGGATGTGGCTTCGATTCGGAGTCAAAGGAGTGACAGCCCGAATGAACAAAAGGGAGAGAGAAAAAAAGAAAACACTGTGTTATAGTCCAGCTTCGGACATGACAAAGGAACATTTATAAGCATTCATTTCTTCTCCCTTTATGTCTAGGTTTGTGTCTTTTATTTTTTGTCATTCTTGTCTTATTAGGTGAGGAATGTTCTCTCATTTCACGGAGGTTGACTACCGTTTGTTGAGGTATAGCTATAGTACAAGTTCCTTTAATGTGTTATATGCTTATCATATATTTTGGTGGTATTTATCAACAACTTTTGTCGTTTGAGTGTTATGATCGGGTAGTTTGTGTGTTATGATCGGGTAGGAGGGTCATTTATCACCACATATTTTATGATTCAAATTAGCTTTGTTTGTCATTGTAATATTACAAAGGCAACTTTGATATTGTAACATATTTCATGGTCGATATATATATATATATATATATATATATATATATATATATATATATATATATATATATATATATATATATATATATATATATATATATATATATATATATATATAT
Source organism: Doris montereyensis (assembly GCA_037039925.1). NCBI lineage: Eukaryota > Metazoa > Mollusca > Gastropoda > Nudibranchia > Dorididae > Doris > Doris montereyensis. The sequence continues at coordinate 68,338 of JAXRKP010000576.1, forward strand.
ATATATATATATATATATATGATACAGACGCTCACTTATGACGGTGATTTTTTATGTGAAGTGTGGCTGGTGTCGGTGTCCTAGTGGTTAACGGTTGTCTTGTTTTCTGAACTTGGAACTTTATTAAAACTTCAGAACACAGTAACACAACATTACATTTGTTTTGACTGCCCAGTCCTGTCTTCTTCGTAGCCAGCTCCAGCTCCGTCTCTCTGTCTCGACACACCCACTCTTGTCATGTTACAATTACAATTACAAATTGGGGCCCAATCAGGGTAATTTGAATTCCACAACAACGGTTGAATACTAGGTAAATTACGAATAAAATAACTGTCATGTCGATGGAGAAAAATAGCCCTCTGACTAACACATTTAATTTTGAGTCATATGTTGTAAGCCAGTCATTGTGTTACTCCTACGAACACCTGTGCCACAATACACACTCGGTCATACTACATCATCTAGACATTATATTATATGTCTGATAATGAAAGTGAGGTCGATCGTGTAATCATGAAAAGACCTTTAAACCCGACCACCATAAATTCCGCATGCTCTAAGAACAAGTTCAGAAGAATATGAAGGGTAGACACGGGTCATAATTAAAAACATTAGGGATAGTATTATTTAAATCAATAGTTTCGTTGATTGGACCTTAACATGTCAACTTAAGAAACGGTTCCACCATTCTGTTCAACCCTGAGGAAAGTCAAATACTAGGAACTAGGAACGGAGACAAGTTTGAATTTGTCTTTGTTCGTGTTCAGTCGACTGAAGGCTAGCTATCTATAGGTAGACTAGTGTATTTTAAAGGATAATAATTGATGTAATCACGCTGATGATACCCGTACCATCCGTTAATGTAGATATACCACAAGGACTTGCTTCACCACATCAGTTGCATAGTTTTGATGGGTTTTATAATATATGTACATATAAATATATCATATTATTATTAATTGTAATATGATATACGTAATGAAGTTTAAAAACTGACATGATATACAGGGTTGGAAGTGAAGTACCTGATGACATTTGTACTGGTGGGCTATAGTGATATGATGGTAGCATGTCGTCAGGTGTGTGTGTCGGGGGGGGGGGGGCGGTGGTGGTGAAGGGTGAGTTTACCCTTTGTTGTCTGACTGTTGGACTCCTTGTCGCATACTTGACTGATTTTGTTTGCCTGTGTTTTCCTTTGATTCGGATGTATACCATACGTACCGCTATTACTTCCGTTCCTGTGCCTATCTGCTCATCCATTCACCATCCAATTTGCTTGATGCATTCAACAAACAAAAGAATATAAAATACATACTTTTTTTTTTAATCCCTCGAGATGAGCATTCTTTGGCTCAGTCTTTCAATTTGACAGAAAACCCCGTCTTTCGTACCATCCTTGTTGTTTTTCATGCCGATTGTGGGTTTTTTCCCTGTCCAATGGGGATGACCTCACAGAGGAACTATGTATGCCTCGGTCTGTGTGTGTAATCTTATGCTAATGATAGCAAGGCCTGTCATGGGTCCTGCCTGTCATCGTGGCTTCCGCCTGGGTTTTGTGCTACGAGTCGCCTGGTGACTGTTAGGAGGGGGAGGGTGTGAGTCATCCTCATCCCCCATCGTTTTGGCCCGAGTTGGTGACAGAAGTGTGTCAGCAGTGTACACGGACACAGTGTGGATAATATTATAGGGTTAGTAGTATGTGCCAAGGTGGGAAAGCATCGTCGTACATGTAGGTGTATTTTGTAATACGCGAGCCTCTCTTCTGGTGTGTTCATTCATTGTGAGATAATGTGAGGACAAAGCACGACAAACCGCCCCTTTCAGTTCGTTTACGTTTTGTGAGTTAGCAGCCCATGGATCGTGTTACATGCTTTTGTATGTAGCAGTTTGTTTATAAACTTATCCTCTAACTCTAAGGTGGGTATAATGGGTTTTGTTTGTTTCTTTGTTGGTTGTGGGATTTACTTTCTTCTTCTTTTTCTTCTTGTTCTTCTTCTTCTTGTTCTTCTTCTTCTTCTTCTTCTTCTTCTTCTTCTTCTTCTTCTTCTTCTTCTTCTTCTTCTTCTTCTTCTTCTTCTTCTTCTTCTTCTTTGTCGTCTTCTTCTTCTTCTTCTTTTTCTTTTTCTTTTCTTAATATTATTGTTATTGATAATATTATTAATATTGTTTTTATTATTATTATTTTTCTTCTTTTCTTTTTATTATTATTATTATTATTATTATTATTATTATTATTATTATTATTATAATAAGGCCTATTGTTATTATTATTGGTTTAATTATTGTCATCATCGTCATGATTATCATCGTAATTTTTACATGTTTTGGTTTTGTTTTTGTTTTTTGTAAGTGTTTTTTTCCCCTGGTAAAGTCGGCAGGCACCCTCTCCTTCCCGTTTTGACCCTAATGAGGCTGTATCTAGGCACACAGATCCGTCAGAGATGGACGAACAGCTCTCCGACTGCACAAAAATTTCCTGTGGAAATGCTCCAAAGTCCTGCTAGTAACATCCCAAGAGCATTGTTTATTACATAGTATGTGGGAAACAGACAAACAAATCCTTGTCATAATCGCGTTCAATGATATCAGTATTTGTAGACACAGCTTAATGGTATCGAATCAATATTTGAGGGGGACAAATGCAAGCCCTGTAAATGCATGACTGTAAAGTGTGACGTCGCATGAATACTGAAATGCGGTGCAGTACGTTTACTTCCTTGCAGAACTTCAACGGTGCTGTACGTAACTAAACCGTTGAAAATACACGTATATCATTTCCCAAATGATGTACCACGCGCCATGAGTTTGCTCCCAACCAATATACGTTCAAGGCCATTAGTCTCTCAATGCCGTTCTCCGATGCTGTCTCTTTACCCGAAGTCCATTTATCTTCATGGTCGGTTTGTTTGGCCATTAGCCAGGTTATGTCGACTGGTCGTCGTTGCACATTGGGTTACCCTTGCGTTATCGCCCTTTTCAGATCAGTTGTGGGTTGTGTTGTCATAAATAGTATTATAGTAGCAGATGGAATTTCTTTTCTTGTGTTATATGCATTATAGTTGCTTTCTCTGTTGTTATGCAAACAACATGTTCATTTATGAATTTATGGTCTCATAACAACGTGGGTAGTTGGCGGGCTCTGCTGGTAGGTTTTCATCTTCCCCTTCTCTTTTATCTTGTTTCCTTTTTAATTCACTCTGAGATCACCACACTTGTGAACGAGGTACTTTTCAATAACAAACAATCTCATAAGAACATTATGAAACAGCTGAATTCCTTTTTCATTTCTATTAAAAACAATAGTCGTCTAAAAAAAAAAAATAAATATTAAGCCTAGGAGCATATTTGTCAAGCGCTAGAAAAGGGCCTTCTTGCGTGCCCGACGCTTTTTGCGATCAACGTGCTGCGATTTTGAAGTTCTCGTTGATTGCCATACCACCAGTTACATAAGATTGATTACCATCCTTTCAATCAGGAAGGAACACGATGTGCATATACATGAATGTCGTAAGTGGCGCATTGCAATAAAATAGCATTGCACGTCCGAATCCCTTGATAATGTTTCAATCGATTTTAATCTAAAGGCAAATGGTGCACATTCTTTTTGCCATCGGTATTCTGTCATACTTATACGTCACTTTGGAATATTTATCTATTATCAATCATAATATTATCAATCATCTTATATCATAGTTATATTGTAATGGAATGTACAATTTCATTATCTTTTTATTGTCAGGTTTCTCGCAAGGGAGATGTGGGAAATATAAAAGTTGTATTTGTTCTTTTCTGTGAGGAAGAAAGGTTGGCGCTTTAAGCTAGCCAAATCGACGTATGACCTTTAATCAATCACTGACTCTAGCATTAATTTGTTACTGTCCCTAGGCTATCGATCTGTTGAAGCCTTGACCGACTGTTTACATGAAAGGTGTCTGCTTACATGAAAGCTGTCAAGTTGTGGATATTTCTATCCATAGCAGTCAGGACAGAGAATTGAACAGTACATTAGTATAAGCATAATACTGTTAAGCTTTTACGGGTCAACATCTTTCGAGGTGTACATTTATAATTTTTTATTAACATCTTAAAAGGCTGTGATCTTTGGGACGTTGAGAAAGCGCTTCTCAGAAGTGATTCTGCCTCACTTGTTCTGATTCATATCCGAAGCTCGCTATCTTCCCTGGTTCTTTTTGGATGCTCTGCTTTAATATTTTTTCTTGCTTTTATGGATTGATTGATTGATAAGTTGAATTTTATTTTTACTTATTTGTTTGATTATTATTTTATTTTATTGTTCCTCTTCAACATGGGCAGTACGCCACAGAGGAAATTCCCACAGACGAAATTTATTTAAGGTTGACAGTGTTGTACCGTACAACGTTTTAACTTTGGTCGCGTAATTCATTTTGTCGACATCGTTAACAGTTTTCAGCGTATGTATATATGACTGTACGTGCGTTTGTGTGTTTGAAATAAAAAAAGATATATGGTATTATTGATCGTCATGTCTCTATTGTTGTGTCGGTTGGGTTATTGATTTGGGGGTGAGGGGGAGTGGGCAGTTTTTTTTTATGTATATTGTTTTTATTTACCTCATTAACTCAGTATGCGTTGATGCTCTATGAGCTTTCTCATGGTTTTGTCTTTTCTCATGTTGTATGGGGTGTTTTCTATGTAGACAGTAAGTGGGCCTATTTGGATTACGTGCTTCTTCTCTCATTACCGTTGCTGTCTTGGCTCTTTCTGCACTATTTTTGTCCAGTCCACTGCACCTTATCCCTAGCCAACAGGGAGTTCAATTTCATTATTCAGCCAATCAAAAGGTGTAATGAGTCTCATTCCACCGCTCCTACTCTTAAGACCACGGTAGTGTCCTTTTGCTTGCGCTCAAATAATGCCTTTTCATTTACATTAAAAATGTCAATGATGAATCAAATTAATCTCTACAAATATACACATATCATGTTCCTTCCTTGCCCATGTAGCGGTAATGAAATATAAATACTTGTATAGCCATGCAGAGCATAATAAAAGATGAAAGTTTTATACATGTCGAAAAACAGACAGCCCAGCGAACACCTTCTCCGGTTCCACAAGCGCTGGAGACTCGTAGAACAGGCCTGACGCGAAAGCACCAGATACCGGTGACCCCGGAATTTGTTGATTGTATTTACTGTCTGGCCCTCCTACGTTAAAGGTCATGATAGGACTGAGGGGATGTGAAACTTTGTGGAGGGCTGTCAGAGAGTAAATACCACCCACGCTCAGGACAAGACAACCCTTTGGCCTTCCCTGCTGGTCCGCTCTTCGTTAACACCATTTATTGCAGCTAACGTTTCCTATTTTCAGTATTAGTATCGTGTCTGTTAGTGTTAGACTTTCGTGATTTCGCACGGATGGTTTGGGTGATTGGCAGGCGTTACTGGTAGGTCGTATTTCTATTTCTTTTCTTCTTGTTTTTTTTTCTTCTTTTACTCTTTCACACACTTTTCATATGGCTGTTTCCTCTCCGTTCACATTGAGGCCACCGCTGCCTATGGTGGATGGGATAAGTTACAATTAAAAACAAATTATGGATGATGGTATTTGATAATATGATAATGTATGTATTGTATTTGACGTGAATGCAAACCTTTCCTCTCCTGTTTTTACTCTTTAAAAAAAAAAGTAAATTGTAGTGTTTTCCATTTGAAACAAGCCAACAAACAAACAAACAAAATATGCTAGGCATTTATTGATTTTACTGAAATCTCTATGTTTGTGTCAATATATACCTGAACCTGAACCGTTTATTATTCGATAACTAAGCAGTCGCTTAGCGTGATGATAGGTGTTATGTGTGTGTGTGTGTGTGTGTGTGTGTGTGTGTGTGTGTGTTCACTTCACTCAGTCATCCTCTGCCATCTGCTTGTTTTATTTTTTATTTAATCATTATTACTTGTTCCAAATAAGCGGATTTTGTCACTACGTCTACGTTTCATGTAGTTAAGTTATTTGGCTTTTTTGTTGTTGGTTTGTCCTTGTGAGCTCACTTTAATTTCACATTGGATTGAGTTGTCGCGGCGCACCTAATTCCCCATTGCGCTTCATATTCTCTCCATGTTTCTGAAAGATACATAGCCGTGGTTATTGCTAGTTTTTGACAGTGTGTGAATTAACATGGCTAAAGAATTGTCTTTTTTTTCAAAGGTGGGGACGCTAATCAGGATTTAAAACACGAGTTATCCAATCTGGAGGAAAGGAAACCAGCTTGTTTACACACAATGTGATATCAACAGGTTTCACCTATTGATCCTAAAAGCCTTACTCATTGCTCAGTACGAGTTGTGTCGATGTGAAACGATTTTACACTACTAGTACTACGTCGAGGTTTGTTCAGGGCGGGGCTTCCCCCAATTTCCCCTCTTGCTTTTTTTGTTTATTGATTTCAAATTTTGCCACCGTTGTGTTTCTCATCGTTATTCTTAACGATGTCGTCCTTTTGGTGGTCTTATCGCCTATGAATCAGTGTAAACAACATGTGAATCATACCGGAGACGGCAGACAAATTGACTCGGTGTACCGTCAGATGAACGAGCTATAATAATAGTTTGTACATATATGCCGACTTGATTACACCGCGCATTGGGCCTAATTGGACTATGTTTCTCTTCGTTTAGAATTTTGAGAGTTTGATATACAAACAACAAGAAAAACAAAAGCAAACAAAAAACTCACTTCCGATCATTTCGTTTCCATTCCGCACTTGTTATAATATATCCAATGTCTAATGTGCTACCACTCCTTCGCATGCCATTTAAGTGTGTGGACGTGTGTAGCATTTAAACGTAGACTTATCAAAATCACAATCTGGATTCCGTACTGAATTGGTGTCATAGGTAGTGTCATCACTTTATCATTTCATGACGCTCACCAAGCCTACATTTCTATTGTAGGGTGGTCACCTACAACTTATGGTATGTACTCGGTTGTGATTGTTTCATTTGTATTTTTGCAACCATTTATTACTAGCGGGGTAGACATTGCCTTTTAAAAAAAAATTATCTCATTCTTTTACACCTGCCTATAACATTGCTGTTTCTTCTCAATCAACTCTGAAATCACCACATACGATGAACGTAGTAAATTATAATCGATGACATATTCTCAGTGTCTGGCTGAGGCCATTTATTTATTATTTTCTTTATGGATATTAAGTGCACAATAAATCTCTTAATTTACGAATGTCACTGAAAGTATTTCAATTGAACTTCATTTAATGTAATCTTTCAGTTCATATCAGTACTCATGGAAGAAAGGGTTTTACTACGTTTAATAAATTGAAGAACAAAAAAAATGCAAGGGAGATCCCATCGTAATATTTCATTTTTCTCTGAATTGGGTTCGTGCTGGATGGAAATCGTCCCTTATGTTTTATTCATTTCTGCCGTTGGCTAAGCGAAAGGCTATGCTACTAGATCTAGACGACAGCACGGAGGTAAATTTGGCCGCCGACGCTAAAAATCCTAGTGGGATCTTGGGAGTCTATTTTGCTCTTGTGCAATTTTACGTGAAAGCCCAGTTCAGCAGAGGTAGGCTGGATCCTATTGGAGAGGATGGATTAATTCAGCATTCCTCTTTTCAGGATGAGATCTCAGTCATGGAGGCTTGCCCGTTTGTGCGAAATTTAGTAGGTCCCATCCAAAGTGCCGATATCACAGCTGAACATGACAATGTACGTGGAAGGTGTTTACAAACGAGTGGCCAACTAACCCATTCACCCTATGCTTAGTCGCAAATATCGACACACAGTCAGAAATATTTATGCAGAAATAAGCTTTACATTCGAGTGTTAGGTCACCTTGTCTATTTTTACCGAACCAATCACCTTTTGTCCCCTTTCAAATTCTATTATATAAATATCTTTTTGTTTTATATCAAAATGGGTAGTGAAGTCCCCTGGTATTTGAGAGACAGACAGAGCGAAACAGAGAGAGAGAGAGAGAGAGAGAGAGAGAGAGAGAGAGAGAGAGAGAGAGAGAGAGAGAGAGAGTGGGGAGGTGGAGGGGGGCACACATAGCTAGTACGCAAGGGTTGGGGGGGGGGAGGGGGTCGGGGTGGTGTCATATTATTATTATTTTTTCTTCTTGACAACCATTGGAGGTCACCATTGTTGTCTTTAAGATCGATGGGATGTTACTAGCAGCTGTTACAACCTCGATCTGTTTGCCAAACGTTTGAGAAAACAAGACGAGAAAGAAAACAAGGCTTACAAAGACTATTTTTCGGTGATTCAAAAGTATCAATATTGTATCTGTTAGCTCATAGGAGAAGGCCATAACATTTCGTCTTTACCAAGACATGCCAGTTTCTTTTGTAGCTTGAATCCATAAAATAAAGCTGTTTATAGTCTGTTGATGGGCGCCTACTTTGGCTTTTGTACAGCTCTCCTATCCCTCAGACGTTTCTCATCAGGTAACATTCACAATCTTGCCGGCACACACATACATACACATAAACGTACACGCTTTAACTGTCTGTCTGTCTGTCTGTCTGTCTGTCTCTCAGTCTCTCTCTCTCTCTCTCTCTCTCTCTCTCTCTCTCTCTCTCTCTCTCTCTCTCTCTCTCTCTCTCCCTCTCTCTCTCCCTCTCTCCTCTCTCTCCCTCTCTCTCTCTCTCTCTCTCTCTCTCTCTCTCTCTCTGCTCTCTCTCTCTCTCTCTCTCTCTCTCTCTCTCTCTCTCTCTCTCTCTTTCTCTTTCTCTCTCTGCGATCTTCTAAAATTAATGTATCACTTTTGCGATCACGATTTTCCACAGCGCTGGTTTCATCATAATTTGATTTGTGAGATGAAAATAGAACGCAGAACTTTTACTCTGATTGATTTCTGTACTTTCAGGCAATTATCCAGGTTTTTGTTTCTCAAGTAGATTTAAGACTACTACATGTATTAATACACTTAGCTCTCCGGAGAGAGCCCGTCTTTACAATATATTCGTTCAATCTTTATCATTGCTCAATATCAATATACGTCAGCCATTTTTTTATTATATAAAAGTAGTCTGACATTAAGTTACTAGCTAGATAAGACTTGAAATGCTACGAAAAGGAGTTCTCATCTATTATAATTATTTAGTATTATTATATATTTATTTATTTATTTCTCCATTTATTTATTTACTTTATTTTGTACTTTTATTTGTTTTTAATTATTATTATTATTATTATTATTATTATTATTATTATTATTATTATTATTATTATTATTATTATTGCTTTTGTTGGGAGGGCTCGGGAGATTGGCCCTAATCTTTCCGTTTGTGAAGTAATAAAATATGGCACAAAGAAAGTTGTGGCGTGCTTCATATTGCTGTCGGGAAAGCCTCAATCTCTCCTGTCCGTATTGTCAAGACTGACACTGATAGAGGGTATACAATACATGTGCAAGACTATTGGCTTTTGAAGGTATTTGGCAGTGGCAAATGTGACCTTTGGTGAAACACTCTGGCCTCATTTTTTTGCGGCTATATGTTTACCATATTCTCATTATGATCGTTCCACTGCCTTTCTCAATATCGTTTCCCCATGTGTCTTGCATAGCTTAACAGGTGGGAATCTTCAGTCCTGAAGTAGATTTCTGTCCTCGTCAAGATCTCTGTCTTAAAAGGGCAACGTCTACGACTACGAACACAAAGCATGGGCAGTGCACTGCATAGTGTGACATTTTAGGTGCTTGAAAACGTGTAGGCTTAAAGCTTTCGGAGTACAAGCTGATTTTCCTGCAATGTAGTTTGAGCAAATTTCATATGATGATGGTCTTAGTCTCGTTGACATATTATTGAACTCTCCCACATATTCACATACTCGCACACATTTATTCGTCAATTAAAATCATGAAATGCTTCTTTTTTCGGGTAAGTTTCTTTTCTTCTTTTCAATATTTCTTGTTTGCTGAAAAATCTTATTTTCGCTTTTTTATAATACAAACATTAAAATTGACAGGAAATAAAGAACACAAAAAAGGCATCGAAACAAACCGACTAATCGATAGCAAACTAATTACATCTTTTCTTTAGTGAACGTATAGTCAACTGTCCTCCAATCATCTGTATGTTCCCGCGAGTTTTAGTTTACTTTACCACGGTATCATCTGACCCCCGCCTGTCCTCAGATGAATCCGCTGAGTCTATTACTATGATGATGATGGCATCGAATGTCATTTTTGCACTGCCGCCGATAGTTGGTCGTTTTGCAAAACCAGTATGTTTCAGTGAAGGAGAAGCCACTACATGCCCAGATACTCCCACTGGCCCCCGCCTGTCCTCAGATGATTCCAATTTCCTTGGCGCGCTTCTGTCTTCTGTGCCAAGACGTGGTTTTCCGTAGCTTGGATCAGCCTGTCGTATCACAATAATATACTTATTGTAATGGAGCGATTTTTCTTCCCCTTTACTTTGAATGTCATATTTTGCAACACATTCCTCGGTAGATGATTATCCGTTTGACCTTTCAGTGACCATGTTATTTATAAAACTCAACATTCAAAATTTGTATGGATGGATGAACGATTGGTTATACCTGTTTTGTTATGAAAAGGGGGGAAATCGGGATCAAAACCAGTATTCTCAGTTTCAGTGAAGGAGTCCATTTTATATTCACTACGTGTCGTGCCAGATAGAATTGATATCTCTTGAGCTGCTGCCATTACACCGTGACATAGAGGATTTCAGCGGATTGTTTTAGCTGGATATGCTGAATGACAAACAAAGAAGTTAATTTGTGAGAGAATATGAAAATACTACCGACTTTCTTAATGCTCGAAAAATAGAATAAACTAAAGACAACTGCACAAATTAATCTATTTGGTTATCTGTTAGGAATAGAGATTCGTCTTGGAAAATTCTAATTTATGACAACTTTTTGCATGCCAATTTCCCTGAGAACATGTCAATTATACATATCTCGAGTAACATTGACCGTTTTTTCTCTGTGATGCTCTGTCGGTGGGTTTCTCTGTCTCCCTGGGTCTCCTTGGCCTTGTTGTAGCACCGATTCTTCTGACTATTCGATATCACCCTGTTGTTGAAGTCTCTCCTTCATTTCCGTTGATGTTAGCTATGACACGTGCTGTATGGGTGGTCTGTGTCTCTCTATGCATATCATACTGAAACTAACCTTTGGCCTGTTGCGTCGCATGATAATGATAGTCGCGATATTACTGCTGGTAGCAGTTGGTTTGTAGATAACAGGTCTTTTGCAGTGGTGTCATTCATAAAATTGGGCGATCTTAGGTCTTACAAGGTAACTGTCATGGATCTATATTTGGTCAATTGCGTCGTTTTAAGACGGGTTTTTCGCTCTCTCTCTCTCTCTCTCTCTCTCTCTCTCTCTCTCTCTCTCTCTCTCTCTCTCTCTCTCTCTCTCTCTCTCTCTCTCTTCTTCCCTCTCTCTCTCTATTAGCCACATGGTTTGAAATCCAATGTTCATCGTCTCTCTCCCTATCTCTCTCTCTCTCTCTCTCTCTCTCTCTCTCTCTCTCTCTCTCTCCCCCTCTCCCCCCCTCTCTCTCTCACTCTCTCTCTCTCTCTTCTCATATATATATAAATATATATATATATATATATCTTTCCTCACCCTCTCTCCCCTCCCTTTCTGCGATCTCCTGACTCTCATCTTCCTCTCATTCATCCCTTCCTCCCTCTCTCTCTCTCTCTCTCTCTCTCTCTCTCTCTCTCTCTCTCTCTCTCTCTCTCTCTCTCTCTCTCTCTCTCTCCCTCCCTTTCTCTCTCTCTCTTTATAAAGTTAAAAGGTTTATATATAACATTTCAATTATAAATATATGTATATATATAAACTATATGATATATATATATAAATATATGTATATATAGATAATATATAAATATATGTATATATATAAATATATGTATATATTGTATATATCTTTCTCACCCTCTCCCTCCCCCCTTTCTGCGAACATCTGTTCATCCCTTCCTCCCTCTCTTCCGAACACAGACTCTGTCTGTCTGTCTGTCTCTCTCTCTCTCTCTCTCTCTCTCACTGACTCTCTCTCTCTCACTCTGTCTCTTTCTCTCACTCTGTTCTGTCTGCCTTGTCCCCTCTCTCTCTCTCCCTCTCTCTCTTTCTCTCTCTCTCCCCTCTCTCTCCCTCCCTCTCTCTCCCCCTCTCTCTATCTATCTCTCTCTCATCTTTCTTTCTTTCTTCTTCTTTTCTTTCTTCTTTTCTTCTTCTTCTTCTTCTCTCTTTCTCTGTGTGTGTGTGTGTGTGTCTGTGTCCCCTGTCTTCATACAGACACACTCACGGGCTTGCTAATGCCTGCCTTCAACATGAATACAGTAACTTTGGTGATTTTAAGGAACAGTTTGTGAAATGTAAACGATAGTTGCAAATGATGCAGAACACTGGGGCTTTTTTGTAGTGGTCTTTTGTCATTGTTTTTTCAGGTGTTCGTACTTGTCAGATCAACAATCGGTCAGATTGTTGAAAATCGTGTCTGTAGACCCATCCTTTTCGAATTGTAAAGACGAACAACTTTAAAATAGGAGTACAATGGAGATGAAGGGGAGGGAGAGAAAGAGGAGAGAGAGAGAGAGAGAGAGAGAGAGAGAGAGAGAGAGAGAGAGAGAGAGAGAGAGAGAGAGAGAGAGAGGGGGTGTCCATGGATGACGATTAAACAAAAATACAAATGCCGTAGTTCCGTTTTTAATAAGTTGGTGTCTTGTCCAGACTGTCAACGTAGTTACAAACTAAATATTGAAAGCTTGGTGTTTTTAGTATAAGAACGAAAGAAACCTTGTACAACATGTTCTGAAACTGAACAGGACACTGCAAAGTTGAATGTATCCTTTTTAAAGCTAAGAAGGGAGCTTCGGAGACGAGGTTGAAAATGTAACGAAGTGTGTCATCCTTTTCATGGTGTTAATTATGAAGGGTCACGACGGCATGCGCTGGATGACATAGACCAAGGTCACACTTTAGGTGGATCTTTTTTTTTTTTATTTTTAATCCTTCCAGCAAAATAATATTGCTGTTTCTGGTTGTGTCGCTTTATTGTGATCTGCCAAAAGGGAAAAACTGGCCGACGGATTATAAACAGAGCAATATCCTTATTGTTGATCCAGCAGTGTTGGGGTCCTTCGACCTTAGACCGAAATGCCGTGTGATAGAAGATTCGTTTTGTCCTGTGAAACGAAGTAACCGAAAGCAATAAAAGAAGGAAAAGACCCGTACCGAACATCAAACCCCGCCCTGCACAGATATAAAAGAAGACACAAACAATACACAACTACATTGTGAATGTGACACAGATGCTGATACTGAGAGGCGGTTTGAGTTAGCCCAGCAATTTGGGTTCCTCCCCTTTCGTTTGCCGATGGTTGTTGATGACGCAGCATTCTTTGTCGCCTCTGAAAGGCCATCTTTTTTTTTTCAATATTGAGATTTTATTGTAAGTTTGATTTAGGTTTTACTTTACTTACAAACTCGACGTGTGATTTGTTCCCTTTTTGCCTGCAATATTTTAGTGTGCTTACCTCTAAAAGGCTCCAATAGAAGGAGAAGGAAAACCGTCATCGATTTCCTGAATAGTAATGCTTACGTTGTTTTTTCAGCTCATGACTACGATAACGTTTCAGTATTTGATAATTGCTATCTTTGTCATTTTGTTCGAAGAGATAAGTTATCACATATGACTTACACTTCTTTTTTTTTTTGATGGGTCGTGATGCAAGCTGTTTTTATCTGAACATTTCGCTTATGTCTAGACTGTAAGATACATATATTGAATGTTCTGTGATGCCTTGTTCGAATTATTTGTTTTGAACAGTCAGAAATATTCACTCAATAGTATAGTGGGGTGTTGATGGTTTTTCCTTCTCTCCCCCCCCCTCCCTGTTTTTTTCTCCATTTGTTGACGTTTATGTTGGTATGGAAAGATAAACTTGTCCTTCCACAGGAATGCATTCCTGTAGTTCACTAAGTTTTGGTGTGTGGTTGTTGCACACGACGCAATATTAATTTATAATGGCTCGTTTATTTTTTTATGTAGAAATGGCTTCTTTTTTTTCCCGTTGTCTGCGAGGATAAAGATCCCTCGAAAAAAAAACAACCAAGAAATCTTTTAATTAAAGGCAGAGCGCAATGTTTGTTATTTTGAAAAGTAATGTCTGGCCACAAGTAGCGGAGTTAAAAGTAGACCTCTCCATATCGATGCCGCAGATTATAATACTTACTATTCGCCTGGTTTTCAGCCTATTTTTGTTCGTGTATGTGTGTGTGTGTGTGTGTGTGTGTGTGTGTGTGTTAGCGAGGATCAGACATATTATTTTCACTTGCTTGTTGATTGCAAATTGTTGAGGAAGGCCAACGCGGAGAAAAGTCCAGAAAAGGAAAGAAATAATCACTATAATGATATGGGAAGAGTCTTAAGATAGACTGGCGCGGTGAAGCAAGCTAGAACCATCATAAAATAACCCATCAACCAGGACCGTTTTTAAAAACGTTCTATGCGTCGTGTGTTTGAGGAGAGAAGGGAGAAGGGACTGATGTGGGCATAATATAATGTTTTATGTTCTCACGTGCAGACTCACCGGGAAAATAGAAGTGTGTCACTAAACAGAGAAAATGACTCAAGAGATGCGCCATGTTGCCTCTATATCGGTCAGAATGAAGTACCATGCCTGGCAAGGGGTGTGGGCAGACATAGGGGCTAATGGCCTGACAAAGGCTATCAGTGTAGCATTATTGTTATCTTAGCCTATTTCGTACGCTTTTCTCTCTCCTTTGTCTCTTGTTTCAAATGCTTCCTACCGAAGCAGTTTGGTATACGATGCTATCTACCTTTCCCCATAGAGGTATGCAATGCCATTTACTTATGTGTGTGGTTGTGTATTTATACATTCACTAGCTGTTCGGCGTTGGCCGAGTTAACCGATAATTTTCAAGATCAAATTCTTGTTTAATCTATTCTGGGCCCTTATGTAGAATGATAAACCACTATTGAATTCCTCGTATAATTATATCATGCATAAAAGTGTGTTGTAACTGGCATTTGGGTTGTTTTTAAAAAAAATCTTTAAAGAAATCGAGAGAAAAATCCAAGTCCTGCGTTTGTGTCGAAAACCCAAAAGGAGAGGGGGAGAAAGGGAAAAGAAACTTCATTCCCTTAGAACTCGGACCGACTGGTTGTTATTTCATCGCTTTAATCACAACACCACGATGACTGCTTGCTTTATGGCCGTCATGAATGATCGTCAAAGTGATCTAGAATTACAACCTAACGTCGGCAACGTCTATAGTGGGCCCACATAGATCTAAACCGTCTGCGATTTACCATACTGTAGATAGTTCTACATTGTATGTACAAATCGAAAACGGCTGAGGCCAAACAACCCACCTGTCTAAAACATAATAATATAGTACATGTGTATGTGAAGAAAGTCCCATACCCAGAGTTAAGCGTAAGGTAATCAGGAGTAGAATGCTGATTTTTCTAGACATATGGCACAATGTGTTAGTTTGTCATTGCCTTCCAGTCCACGCAGCTTTGCTTTCGCCGAGTCTGAATTGACCTAGCAACCCATTTCGCTGCTGGGTCGACAGGAGGTCCAGAAAACTCTGCCCCGGGCTGGGAATTTAACTCTGGTCGCCTGCACGGTGAGGACGCTCTACCGACTGAGCTACTTGCGCCTCATTCTCATATATTATGTATCTATGAATAATAAAAGTACGTACGGTAGGATGGATAGGTTTACGGGTGGATATTTGTTGAGTGTCTGCTAATATGATTTTTCCTTTCCTCTAGAATGACTTTGATTGAACATTCATCGATACACCACGAAAACGTCAATAAAGTGGAAAAATCCACTCCTCACATGATTATGCTTCCATAATGGGGGATTTCCGTAGTCCAAAGGCAAGGTGTCGGCCTCTCAACTAAAGGATCGTGGGTACAAGCCCCAGCAGGTGGAAAAGTTTTTACGAGTTTGTTTTTCGATTCCACCCCCCCCCCCCGGTCCAAGGGGTGGATCGACACCTAGTCCCATCGGAGACGGACATAACAAGGAGGTCCTGTGTGCAGATCACAACACTCTATGCACGTTCAAAATCCCTTGGCTCTTCACAGGGCGATCCGGGCAAATTTAAAAATCCTACCTAACCCCCGAGATCACCATAATCGTGGATGTGGGTAAATCAAATCAAGCCAAATCATATCAAATCAAATTATACCAAGTCAAATCAAATCAAATCAGATCTGATCAAAATCAAGTCAAATCAAATCAAATCAAAGCTATCATGATCAATCCGTCGCAACGAAACAAATACAACTTTTCTTTTCGGTCCTAATGGCTTCAAGCAGATGGACATATTATTTGGATAAAATTTTCATTTCCTTGTTGCTTCGTATTCATCTTCAGATTTCTTGTTGGTATGTGAAGAGACTTTTATTTTGATTATTTCCATTCTCCAAGTTAGATTCAGGGTTTAAGTCAGTCTGTCGGATTTTTATTTTTAACCTGTCTATCTGCTTCTGCCTTCCTGCTTTATCTGTATCACAAATACAATGGAATACACTACTGTATTTATTTTGTAGGGAAGTAAACAAGTTGTGTGTGTTTTTTTAAGTCTTGTGTGTGATGATAACAAGTAACATACTAGTATTGGTCAGCTCCGTAAATCTCTAGTACTTTCACTGATGTGGATTCCTGAAACGAGAAATGTCTTTCCCTGTGTCGCTGTGTAATCATTTTCGTAGTTGTCTGTGTTTTTTTTGTTTTTTTTGCGGGATTTTTTGGGGGGTTTGATTATTAATTTTCGGTGGCCGTGTGACCTTTATACTTGTATTATGTTTTAGAGGGTGTAGTTTCTTTACAGGAAGATTGAGTAATAGAAGCTTCTCGCAAAACAACTACTGTTCCAAGTTGTATAGCTTGCCAGTCCGTGATCAATGGGTCGAAACACGAACGCGTAAGTGTAATCGATCGACGTGGCAGCAGTAAGAATTGAACTGTTATATTATGAGAGAGACTGCCCGAAAGAAAGGTGCGTGTCGAAGCCGCTGGTTGGTGGGAGCTTTTCGTGTGGACTTCAAGATTTGCCTGCAGCTGCCACTATTGGTGTCAATATATGGCTGTACATTATTCACAGCTAAACTAATCTATGCGTCTATTTTTAGTTGTGTTGGGTTTGGATTTTGTTTTGGGTTTTTTTATGGTTCGAGTTTATTTTTGTTTTTTAAATCTGTTTCTATTTTGGGTTGTTCGTTTGTTTTTAGTTAAAGGTTTTCTTTCTTTTTTAAAAACAATTTATTACTGGGTTTTTTTGTTTTTTTTTGGTTAAATCTTCGGATTTGTTTTGACTGGCGTTTTTTAATGTGTTGATTTCTCTTTGCTTACTTGTGGTTGTTCGTTTGTTTTGTTTTTGTTTTCGTTAGGTTTGGATGTTATTTGTAGTTTTGTGTGAATTTTGTTGTTGGGGTTGCGGTTTGTTTTGTTGTTTTGTATTTATTGGGTTTGTTTGGTTGGCTGGGTATTGTTAGGGAGGGGATATTTTTCTGTGTGGTGTTTTTGTGTTTATGTATGTATGTATGTATGTATGTATGTATGTATGTATGTATGTATGTATGTATGTATGTATGTATGTATGTATATGTATGTATGTATGTATGTTTGCACATGACGTATGTATGTATGTACATGTATGTAGGCATTTATGTATGTATATTGTATGTGTATCTTTGTATGTATGAGCGTATCGGTTGTTGGGTTTTTCTTTCACCTCTTTTATAAAATAGCATGACATTATGGTAAACAGTTGTAATCTTTCTTTCCCTCCAAAATGATCGATTTCCATCCTTGTGAAATCGGATAGCTCATGAACGAAAGTAGGTAAGAGGAAGATACTATTGCTGTGAGAGGGGCACAAAGTGGGGTTTGGGGGGGGGACTGGGGGCGCTGGGCGATTTAATTAAGCATAGTAAACGTAGTATTTAATACACTGATACATTCAGCTGCGGGAGATACTGCCGTTCGAATTTGTATTGATTTGTTGTTGACGTTTTTTGCTAACGCTAACATTCTGTAAGGTAAAGGAGAGGAGGGGAAAAAGATTGAAGGAAGGTCAAGGTTGCATGGGTGTCGATAGAAAGAAGAGAACGTTGTGGAGCAGGCGTGCGGGGAAATGCAATTTTGCCATACGTTTGTGACGTTTTTGCTCTTGTGCTTTTTGGTTGTGTTTGTTTTGATGGGTTGTTTTTTTTGTGTGTAGACTTTCGATTTCTGTTGTTCTCATTCATGATGTGGGCGGTTAAGCGGGCGCTACTTACGGTTCCTTTCTTTCCTTTCACTCTCTCACATGTCTTTTATCTTGCAAGTATTCTCCTAATTCACACTAAGATCACCGTATATGGTGGACGGGGGTGCATCAAGCAAACCTTGTGTGTTAGGCTTTTTTTTTCCCCTTTCTCCTGGGAAAATACACCAATGCTTTACGCATACATGTACAACAAGATGGCTTTGTGTAAGCCTGTGTGAAGAGCATCCATTGCTTAATGCCAATCATTACGTAAGATCGTTTTAATATTGGCGGTTAGCCGATTAGTTGCTACTGGAAGCTAATGAAGTTCCGAGACACTAAGGATCTGGAGTTTGAACCTTGAACTTTTCATTTCAGTTTAAAATAACCTTTTGGGGTGGCGGGGGAAGGGGGGGGGATCATAGATCACAATTGTTGAATAACACTACATGTACTTATTTTCTGTAATCTAACTTCTGGGTGTAATTGATAGTTGCTGGTATTTATTTTACATTTTTCTTCTTCGCCTTCCCTCCCCTCCTCGTTTCCCATTGTTTTTCTGCAGCTTGCTATCATCCATCTCGCAGCGCATTATGTTATGTCGATATAATTTATAAAAGCCTGTCTTTTGTGTATCGTTGTCTCTTCCGAGAGTCGTCGTGGGGACTCGGTAGTCCAGAGGCAAGGTGTCGGCCTCTCAACCAAAAGATGGTGGGTTCGAGCCCCGCCAACGGTTGAACATTTTTCTCGAGTTTTTTTCCGAGTTAAATCTACCCCCTCTCCCCTCCTGATCCAGGTAGGTGGATCGACACCTAGTCCCATCGGAGACGGATGATAAAAAGGAGGTCCCGTGTGTAGATCACAACTGTTTACATGGCAGTCCGGGCAAAATTAAAATATCCTACCAAAAACCCCGAGATCACCTAAGTTGTGGAATGTGGGGAAATCAACTCAAATCAAACCCGAGAGTTGTTTTTTGCTTCTTTTTTTTTGTGGCTTGACGACCAACTTGTCTGTGCGTCTATATTTCGAGTCCCGTATAAGTCACATTCGTTTTGCTGATTGAGGCCAGATTACTGTTGTAGCTGGCCCCAAAATGATATTATGTTTCTTTTTTGAGTTAAAATATAACGCCAGTCAAACACCCACGGCTTGATTATTATTTTCATTATGGGGACATTAGCAGCTCTGTGGCATTTTTTTTCCAACTTCTAAGTGTCCTAATCCACTCTTGCATTTTGCTGTTTCCTCCTAAGTCAGTTAAGGGATTAATACATTACCGCGTAATTTTGTCTTGAATAAAACTAAATAAAAGCAAAATTTTCACTAGTAATATCGATTACATGTGAGGAAAAATACAACAAAAACAAAACGAAAACAAAGATTATCAGTCCATTTCCATTTTAAAAGAAAATGTCAACGAAGGGGATTCATTTTTAAAGAGTTCAGAGAAATTTGGGTCCACTAAAATCAACAATCTTATCCTCTTGTTGTTTTGTTTGGGGGGGGGGGGGGGGGGGGGTGTCGTATGAAATTTTCGGTCGAATAATTTTGTCGACTTACAGGTCAAAGTCCAAACGCAGCGATTCTCACGACATGCGTATTAAAAGGTTATTGAGTAAATTATTGTAGCAGCCCAAAGCACTTTGTCCCTTTGATTCCTGACTGGCCGATATTACGTGGCTGTGGGTGCCGAGATTAAATACTTGTACACACTGACTTAAGAGCCACTCACACGCACTGGTTGTTTAATGCTTTATAACGCTCTGTAGGACAGATGTGTTCATGCTTCAGCAGGTGTGTTAAGTTGATGTGTCAGCACGACTCATACTTGATTTTAAACCTGTATGACAACTTTTACGTCCAACTTATGCCTTCAAATGCATGTTTGTATAATTTTTGTCGTCGATTGAGGAGAAAGCGTGTTCGGTATAGGCACTGGCCCCCCCCCCCCCCTTCCCCGTTTCATGTGTCGGTAAGTCGGGTGAAAGGAGACGGGAGGGAGGGAGGGGGAAAGAGTCTTGTCTATTTCGACGGTTATGAAAAAATGGGGGATGGGGAAGTGCATGATGCTGGTAGTGTTATGTGTTATTTCTTTCCTTCCACTCAATCATATGGCTTTCATGTTGTTTCCTGTTAATTCACCCTGAGATCCATGCGTCTGGTAGATGGGGTCATTTTTAATGAAACAGACAAGCATTTTTTAAGGGGCACGACGTAAATTCCTATGAAACGAAACACAATATCCTTTCCAGTTTTGTCGTCATATTATGCGAAATGTCAGCTCTGATCACTTCATCTTACGCTTCAAATATCAACCATTTTGTTTTTAGAGATACCTGTATTCGGTTTTCCTGTACGTGGTGCTTCAAAATTGTCGCAGCCAAGAAACCTCTCAATAGGCTGTCGTTAAAAGCTTTGTCCTCTCATTGAACACCGTGTGTGGCAAGAAGGAAATTCGACAGCAGCATTATACGCCTGTGTCGAGGCAGAGGGTAAGGAGGTCAGTATGTTCACTGCTATTTCTGTCCAATTTTAGAGAACTCATTTCAGCTAGATCTGAACGCCTCCCGTCATGTGATTATCCGATTTCGATCACAATGGTCGCTGACCCGATCAACACCATCAATGGGGTAGCTGCGCTGTAAGAAAAAAAGTGTAAAGAAGAAAGTTGATAATTGTGTTACTCGAGAAGTTGGCCAGTAAGCTGGTCATTTATCCCTCCTCTCTCCCCTTTCTTCCTACGACTACGACCTTCGTGATCAAGAGATTTTTGTTTGTTGGGTGATGAGGAGGTCGTGTTGGGGTATCGAATCGGAATGGTAGCTAAAGCGGTGATCATGTCATCTGAGGCTTGGTTAGGAGCTTCATGTTTACCAGTACCTTATTGTAAGTCCAAGAATTGAGTATTATTTTGTCACAACCGAAGACTCTACGAGTACGACCGTTTCCTTACTGTTTGAGTCATTCATAGGTGTGTGTTTATAGGGTCACACAGTAGCAGTGAAGTATCGGAGCAGAACAATCGCCCGTTTGCCTTTCGGTGGCTGCACTGTTGAATAAGAAATAAACGCTTTCTTTCTTTCTTCATCAGTTCCCATTCTACCTTTCGGTGTATGGGTTCAGATGCCCGAGATGATGTTTCTCCAGGATGCCCTGTCCTGACATTTTCTGTTTGCTTCCAGAAAAGTTAAATTTCTATGCTTCAATGCCTCTTTTATATCTTTTCCCACTTCCTCCGAGGTCTGCCTTTTGGTCTTTTACCTTGGGCTTTAGCACTGTATACTGATTTAGCTATTCTATTGTCATTCATTCTGTTAACATGCCCAAACCATCTCAATTGATTTGTTTCTATCTTAGTCTTTATGCCATCTGCTTTGGTTTGATCTCTTATTGTTGTCTTTCTGAGTTTGTCTCTTTTAGTTTTCCCTACTACTCTTCTTAGATATTTCATTTCAGCTGCCTGTACTCTTCTGTATTCTCTACTGTCTAAGGTCCAAGTTTCGCTGTCATTGAGGAGAGTAGGACAATAAACTATTGTATACTGCCATTTTGGTTTTTGTTGACAATTCTTGCTTACCTACAAATGTCTTTCCTAGATGGTTATATTTTACACTTGCCTTTCGGATTCTCTGGCTGATTTCTTCTCTTAGTTTTCCTCTGAGTTAAAAAATGATTAGACTACGACGGAAGATGTCCATCGAATAGAATCAAACGAGAGAAGACTAGTTAGTCCTGACTGCACATCAACCACCCTATGTTGAGATGTGAAGAATGGACTGCAGTATTTGGGAGATGGCGCTTTTGCTTTGTTGTGTTGTCGAATTAGAGGAGCGCAACTTGCCTCTTATGTGCTCAACTTGCCTCTATGTTTTCTATTTTGCTGTTGAATCTTTTTTTTTCTTTTTCTTTTTTTTTTGCGGGGGGGGGGGGGGGGGGGTATTTAAATTTATTTTTTTATAGAGTTCTTTTTGTTTTGTGTGTTTGTGTTTGTTTGTTTGTTTATTGTTTTCTTTGAAAGGGAGGGGGTGTTAAATTTCTTACTGCCGTTTGTTTCCGGGTTGTTCCGGTGTATATCTTTGTATATAGATCTTTGTGTACTTATAAATCGCCTTGAATGCGAAATCAGCGCGTATTTCTAGCTACTAAACGTTGAAAAGCACCATTATTTGTTTCACCCATAAATTCTGTGCTAGGCAGTTTGCTACACAGGACCTCAAATAATAATGTACAGTCAAAGTATACTGTGTCAATGGTATCATTTCAGTGCCAAGTAATGAGAGGTGTGTTGTGTTAGACAGTGATTTCACACACGGGCCGTCACCCGTCGGCCATTAATTTCATTCGGGTTATGTATAATGAACAGCGTTGACTGGCGGCATGCTTGTAAATCTATTGAGATTTCCTTTTGAAACGTAGCAAAGTTTATCCACCACGTCGATCGGTGCGGTGCCGTAATCTTGCTCGGCCGTAGACTGTGCCTGGTGTAGAAAACTGTGCATGTGACTGTGAGTTCTGAGATTATATTATTATTTATTCAACCAAAGTATGTAGTATGTACTATGAAGGCATTCATTCATTCACTCATTCACTCATTCACTCATTCACTTCATTTCATTAATTCGCGCATTCACTCATTCATTCATTCATCCATCCATTCATTCATTCATTCATTTATGTAGTTGTGCTTTCGTAATAATTTGTTTTATTTATTGTATTTATTCATTTATTATATTCTAATAAGAAATAAGATCTAGTAAATCACACAAAGTTATGAATATAGTTTGTTGACTTTCAATGATTTTAATATTTTCCTTTATTTTATTTCATTTTGTAGACAATTTCGTACTCTCCTGAACTCAGTACGAGGGAGATTTAGTTGTGAATCTGTTAGTTCCTTTAAGGAAAATTTTTGTTGTTGTTTTGTTGTTGTTATTTTTTGTTTCGAACATAACATTGTTGAGTCCAGGGATGGAAATGTTGGAGGTTCCAAGTGATGTTCGATGTTCTCTCCACTTCAAGCTTACTTCAGTTTTCGTGACATCAATTGCTGTATAAAAGTGTCGTCAGAATTTTTTAAACCAAAAATTATTATTTTTTAATGTGGAGTTGGATGCCTCTTCAGTAGCTGATATTGCAGAATATTCGTTTATAGAATTCACAAAGTATAGCTGTGGCATATTATTTCAGTATTTTGTGGTCATTGTCACATATTTTTGTAACACTCCTGGATATTTCAGTTTGCTGTCATGGTCAATTGTGGACACTTGGTGGACCCTGCTGGTAGGACCTATTTTTTTTCTTTCACTCTTTGACGTGTATTTTATCTTGTTATTTCCTCTGAATTCACTCAGGGATTACCGCAAAATGGGAACAGGGTAAATTTGATAAAATCAACAACAAAAACGCCATGGTTGATTCGAAGGTGTAGAAAAAAAAGAAAGTGATCTTGTCTTTCTGTGAGTGATGCGTTCTCATTTGTTCCCTTTCCCTGTTGGTCTAGTGTATGTGCCTGGCTCCCTTTCTGTTCCAAGTAATCTGCCTAGTGCTTGGTGACCGCTCACACTCTCTGACGTCAAATGAGCCACTGACATTGACAATGTTCCGTTTGTACCGTTTTGTCAATTCCTTTGTCAATTAATAGTCTGCATATTGCCGTATTTTGGCTGTTTTGGACCCATTTTTTCTGTTGAGCTATTGATTGAGCCAAGTTTACTTAATACTGTATTTGCACTGACCCCCCCCCAATGTTTACCATAATTAAAATGGAAAGTTTTGTTGACTTAATCGGGTTCTGTGCATTTGCTCTCTCTCTCTCTCTCTCTCTCTCTCTCTCTCTCTCTCTCTCTCTCTCTCTCTCTCTCTCTCTCTCTCTCTCTCTCTCTCTCTCTCTCTCTCTCTCTCTCACACACACACACACACACACACACAGACATTTTGCCCTTCACGTACATATTCACATCACATCCCATGGCTTTTCGAAGTTAACGTTCGAGGGCGGTGGGGCCTTAAAGGTATGTTGACTGTAGACTCGTGCTCAGGCCCATAGCAGATTTGAGGGGATTGATCGATGAGTACTTTGCCTGAACATAATGTCACGTATGTCTCCTTGGTCGCCAGGTTTTCCCTGTTGGTCATAACACCGCGTGGCTAGAGCTCAGGATGTTGATCTGAGTCCTTGAAACTGGAACGAGTGGATCTCTGCAAACGTAATGCATAATGTATTCCCTGAGATTGCGAGAGGAAGGGGTGGGGTCTGAACTAGCTGTCATAGAAAGTCGTCATACTGTCTGACATTTAGGTAATGGAATATCCGTGTGTCTATCTGAAACGGCAACATTAAATCTGATTTTGAACGCTGTTTTACATACATGTATTTAAAAAATAAATCAAATTAGTGTCCTCCCGCTCTCCCGCCTGGCATTCCCATTTCTTTAGAGAAAGGAATATAGACTACCATCGGGCTTAACGTTCGATGCAACAGATGTCACTCATGTCGTCCAAGTGAGCAAATAGAGTGACTTTTCTTTGGCCAAGGAAACAATCGAAATGCCTGAAGTGGGGCTCGAATCCAGTACTTCTGGGTCACTGTGCAATGCCTTTAACAATTTTGCCATCTCGTCGTATTGTGTCTTCTTCTTCGTATTATGTCCATAGTTTTTCTTCTTTAGTATTGTGTCTTTCAATTTAGTTGGTCGAAATATTTCACGCAGTTTAATGTTTTTACGTCTTAAATTGTTTGATAATATAGTCGCCCCATCGGCTATATTAAACTAAACGTTTGTTTTGTTATTATCCCGAGATAACAATGTTAATTTCATCATTGCTGTTACATGTACTGCACTATTTACATTACATTGTCATGTATTGCACTATTTACATTCGTAAAGAGATCCATTGGGTAATGTTATCCTGTGCGCATCCACGTCAAACAAACACGTTTAATAAATGAATTCATGTTACATGGTGTGCATGATCATTGTGCAGTGTAGCCTTGCATCACGCCAATGACTGACTGTCGTTTGTCTGAACAAATCATCAATAAGGCGTGCCACATAGCTGGTTATTACGTTGGTCGATTCAAAGCAAGGCGTTGACATGTTTGACCATGTTATCATACAATCCATTGAATCGAATGTGCGTGTCTCTTTGCTGCACAAACACCCAAGAATAAAAGTGGCCACGTGAATGTTGACTCTCTTTACACAAACCACCTGTTTCAATGTTAGTGTACTGCTTTAAGACGAAACAGCAGGATAAGAGAGACAGGTGAAAGATTGAAAGGAAAGAAGTACGCCCTACCAGTAGCACCAGCCAACTGCCCACTCAACGAAGAAACTTTGCAAATAGAATCAAAGAGTTCGAAACACATGGCCTCGAGGAGAAAACCCTCGAGAAAAACTGGTCCACGGCGATTTTGAATATCTTTATCCATGAGTCCCAAAGGGACTCGGTAGTCCAGAGGCAAGATGACGGCCTCTCAGCCAAAGGGTCGTTGGTTCAAGCTTCGACGGGTTAAAAAGTTTTCTCGAGTTTTTTCTCTCGAGTTCATGTGTTTCTGACTGATTTTATTTGTAAAGTGTCTTCGTTCAATGGCTTACTTACTCTTTCACGGTCGGGATTTCAGTGTTGGTGGGAGGCGGGGAGGCTCCCCAAGAGATCCGTCAGGGTAGATTATTTATCGTATTCCAAAGTTAAATGTAAGCTCTTCATGAGTCCGTGGTATACAACGATATTATCTCTTACCGTTTTGCTATAAATATAATTTGGATTGGATATCTTGTCACGGTAAGTACACGTACTTATGTCGACCGACTGTTTCAAGAGAGTGCATCGCCAAGAGAGTGTGCATTGCCATGCTAAGTGGTCGGTTGCAATTGTCCCTGGTTACATTTCAACTCCCCATCGATTTGCTGAGTGGGTGATTGACAGGTACATATATATACTTTATTATATATTATATATATATTATGGTAGCTTTTTTTCAACCTCGTGTCGTTGTCGTTCCGCGTTATGCTACTCACACGACGTTGTCAACATCTTGTGGGCGGTTGGCGGGGTCTGCTGTTGGGTCCTACTTCTTTCCTTTTACGCTTTCACTTATCTTTTATCTTTGTCGCTCCAATAAGTTCACCCTGAGATCACAGGAATGGTGGACGGGGTAAATTTCAATGAAACAAACAAACAAAGAAAGCTGGTAGGCCCTTCTTTCTTTTGCTCTGTTACACGTCTTTCATCTTGCTGCTTCAATTAGTTCACGCAGAGATCTCCGCATAATGTGCTGGACGGGCATATCTCAATGGGAAAGAAACCAATCACTTCTGACGCAATTAAGATCGACAGTGAATAGTCAATAGTTGTTACTTGTGTGTGATTCGTTGCACTCTCCTCAATTCTTTCGGCATCAAAAAATGCCCTTTCGTTTTGTGGGCGACTGGCGGGCGCAGTTGGTAGGCCCTGTCTCTTTCCTTTCTTTTTACTCATCTTTCATTTTGAGGTTTCCTCTTAATTCACCCTGAGATCACCGTATATGGTGGACTGGGGGAAATTTAAATGAAATCAAATCAGACCCTTCCCCCCTTTTTCTTCTCTTCTAATTCAAAGATTTATCGCAGAAGATAATAATAATATGTTGTATGATGGCGTTGTTTTATCCTCGTATAGCGTTAAACACTGCATGGGAAGACGTTCTTCGTGCGTGAAATCTCCCGAGATCACCGTAGTTGTGGGTGTGGGTAAAATCAAACCAAATAACGAAATTCGTTGAATCAATGACTGCATATTCATTTTACAGTGTAATCGGAAATTTAAACATGTTTACCCCCCCCCTCTTTTTCCAAACCAAACTCGCACACATGCAATGAAATGGAACATTAATTTTCGTACGCACCTGATGGTAGACAGTGTTGACGGGCGTTCCTGATAGGTCCTTCTTTTTCCGTTCATTCGTTCATTTACATCTTATTTC
>JAXRKP010000576.1:105594-213094 GCA_037039925.1 Doris montereyensis
TATGTAAGGTGGTCTGAAGTATCATGTCAATCACATGCATGTATCATGATAATTCCAGAATAATCCAAAAGATATGAGGAAGAACCACAATATGAACAATGGTAAAAGTTAATGCTGCTCAAATTTTCTCAGCTATTGCATTGCTGTGAATCTGAGTGAAAAATGTGATGTATCTACTGTCTAGTTTCACACAGAGCTCTGCGTGAACATTTCTTGTGCAAATTAGGTGAAGTCTGTTGACATACTCTAACACATGGGGAGAAGAACTATAACATCTCTTTTACCATTGTACATAAACCTTGCATATAGTTTTTAATAAATGCATTGAAACAATAAGAACTGTTTACATAACCTTTGGTCTGCAGATATGATGATGACCAGGAGGGCAAATGGCTGGGTGAGACCACTTAAGTCCCAGCCCTCCACCGAGGCCGGCTGTACCTGAAACCAGTGCCTATTATGGCATCTGACTGCAATGACTCTATTCATCATCACTCCATCTTGCCACCTCACATTCAAGTTCACTCTCTTGCCAAGCATCATCACCACCATCCTCACGACCCTCATCACCAAAATCACGCTTTCTGGTGACATCAAAAACACCCCAGCTGATTTTGAGGTGAATGGAAACTACACTGAAAACCCAGAACTCATGACCATGCCTGGGCAGGTTTGCCACTGCGAGATGGTCAATGGTGGCCTGGGGTCAACGGGTGACCTTGACCCTGAAGCCCTGGAGGAGCAGTCTGGCCTGCCGTATGTAGTGACCGGCAGTGCACTTCGAACACTGTCCTGCCAAAAATGCTCTTCTCACAGAGTGTCATTTCAACTTGGTGGAGAATCAGTCTCCGCAGTGCCCACCCACAGACGTTCAAATCCGGGGTTCTAAAAGTGGAAGCTATGAAGGAAATCTGGAAAGGATTTTAGAAGATCCCTCAATGGCTGTCGACACTGTGCCACGCCCAATGGCTCCGCATCTCCTAGAGCGCAGCCTGTCGTGTTCAGCTGTGGAAAGGACATTGGGCAAAAACTTCTTACATCAAAGTAATTTAAGGACTTCTCCAATTGAAAAATTAGATTGTGGCCACACAGCCTCTTCTGAGGAAAACAGTGCGCCCAGTTCTCCTTTGCCTCAGATTGTAGAAATGGAAGATCCTGGCTCTCCTCATCAAAACAATGTGTGGCCAATAAAAGTGCAGATGAGATGAGTGGCAAAGAGGGTAACTGTTCTCAGAATGCTGTATCAGTTACATTACCAAATGGCGAGGATATGGGAGAAAAGGCTCAAGAAAATGTTGGAGTTAAACCAAAATTGGACTCGTTCTTTGTGTCTGCCATTACCATTCCGATTTTTAAAGGGCTCAAGGGACTCATCCTCTTCACCCTCCACTTCCGCATCCCATCTCAATTCTCTGTCTTTCTGATAAAGATAAAATCTTCAGCGATAAACAATCTTCTATGGTGTTCAAGAGCAAAGGTCGACCTCCCCAAGACAATCATGGCTATTGCGTTTATTTGAGTCAAAGATGTTTGATATGTCTATGGCAGTATCCTACTTGTACTCTGCTAAAGAACCGAGTTCAAAGTTACATAGGTGAGTCATGATATGTAAAATGTGATGTTGTCAAAGTGTCAAACCGGTGATTTACATCAAGCTCTTTATGTCATTCTCTACTCCTTAAGCTGCCTTACAATGTCAACAATTGAGTTCCACTCTGTCTTTTTTTTTTTTTTTTTTTTTTCGTGTATGTCTGTTCAACTCATTAGGCTTTTGTGTGTTATTTTCATGACAGCTAAGATTTGAGGGAGAATTTTTTTTAATGAGGATTTTTTTGTGATTTTTCACCTTACTTATAATAACTTTTAAGTATTACCCTGAATATCTCTTTTTTTCTATGTTGTTTTTTTGTTGTTGTCCTCTGTGCTGATAAGTTCTTTGAGCCCACTGATTCACCTAGTTATTTGCATGTAGAAGCATTCACATTCATGAGACACATCACTATAAAGTTTTGTTTGTTGGTAATGGCACAGTTGTTTTCCTTTAAGTGCTTGCTGGCTGGAAATCAGGGGCAATGGACACGTAGCCAGACCTTACACATAAAGTCCACTTTCTTATCACTTGATTCATAAGATTGTCAGACAATTCATCATCTTTACTTTTTTTTCTTTACAAAAGTGTTTTGAAGCGCAAAAGAAACGGCTCCACTGATGAAATGCAACAATTTTGCATGGATTAGAAGGTCATAGTAATCAAGCCGTAAAATTTTAAAGTAGTTTTCTAAAAAAACTATGAGAAGGACTGGATCAAATGTGAGACACAAATTTCATACCTGATATTAGAGCTCCTTTTTAAAAAAAAAACAAATCTTACCTCGTGTACAGGAATGTGTATGATATATGTAAGTGATTACAGATTTAAATGTGAGTGTCATCTAGGTCAAGGATTCAGATTTCATTATGATCATTTCCTCATCGACCAGAAGGCCAAGGCTTTGCTTTAGTACACACTGTTTTTTTGTTTTTTTCTTTTTGGTTTGTTTTGTTTTGGGATTTTTTACTTCCTATTTTTGTCATACTCCCACCTGTTATCAAATTCATATCTTCACTGATAGGGAATGAAAATTTTTAGTTTACAGGCTTGTTGATAAAATGCTTAAATTTTTAGCTGTATTCAAAAGAGGCACAAAGTGATTCTTTGATAGCAAAGCAGTCCATCTGGAGACGACTTTGTTCAAGATTAAAACTAGAACCCTGACTCCCTAAGAAAACATATACACACTCTCTCTACTCTACTCTACCACAACTCAAGTACTTTATTTTTCAAATTAAACTAAATGAAGGAAAGGCCATAATTCCATTTCATTCGAGGAGTGGAATGAGCATGACAATCTAAATCCCAAAATACAAGCTTGATGTGACAGATAGAAGTGATGATGAAGAAAGAACCGGTTGTTAGGGCCTGAGGAGAGGCAGGTGGGGATATTGTATATATCGTATGTGAAACTGTCTAAACACGTAATTCTATGATATATGGGATTTGTCCTTTAAATGATCGAATGCATGCTTCTTTTGTGTCTTTATGAATATTAGAGGCCTTAAAGCTCCTTTCGCACACATGATTTAAACAAAGATTTCCGTTTTTCTTCCCACCTTGAGACTCTTAACCTCCTTAACCTCATATAAGTCAATGAGCGGACTTGCTTGTTTACATTTTTCAGACAGTTCAATTCTAGCCATATAAATCTATTTTGTGCGCAATGGATTTTTTTTTCCCTTTACTACCTTATGGATACTAAAGAAGTTATTAGCTAGTACCAGAAATCCAAAAAGCATAACGATTTATCATGTTTTTTGTTTCTCCTGAAAAGACTTGGGTGTTTAGACAGTTTCACTGACGGCATGGGTCTTTTTGGGGGCTTTGTTTTGGGTTTTTTGTTCAGGTTGGTTTGTTTATATTCTTCTTTTTTCTTTTTCTTTTGCATTGGTTTGGTTTTGTTTTGATTTTTTATTTGTTTGGAAGAGGGTTTTTTTTTGGATGTAATGAAAACTCTCTGTTATCACGTTCAGATTATAATATTTTCAGCTTGGATTTTGTTTTGGGGTTTTAAAGACAGGGAGGCGTTTTGTTGTTAGCATTTAAGAACGGTTGACAGACACTGCTGGTAGGTCTTACTTCTTTGTGTTATTCTTTTTTTCTCTCGTTTTCTCTTTAATTGTTTCGAGATCACAGCACATATGGTTCATGGGTTAAATTTATTTAGCACCATACTTTCATTTTTGAGAAATGTGTTTTAAGAGATGTTTAGCAGAAGTCATTTTGTCAGTTTTATTCATTTCCTATACTTTAAAGTAGTGCTGGTGGGCACTGCTGGTAGATCATACTTCTTTCCTTTCACTCTTTCTAATGTCTTTTATCTTGCTGTTTCCTCTGATTCACCCTAAGATCACCACATATGGTGGGCAGTGTAAATCTTAATGAAGCTTTCAGGTTTGTTTTCCTTATTTCATCATTTCATGAAATAGAGACTTTGGTTGGTACTATATTACATATTTAATTGCGTAACAAAATTAAGACCTTTGAGAATATAAAGATTTTTGAAACTCATATGGGCCAGATGCCAAAGATGCTCTTCTGAATATATGTATTACATACTTTTCTTATGTTACAAACAAAAGTTTCTAAATCTGTATCTTTTGGGGATGGAGGTTTTAATATTTCATTAATTTTTTTGTTTATCCGTTTCATTTTGCAGGTAATCGCATGTTCAATTTTGATGACAAAGAAGTGGATTTCTACCTCCCTCAGCTTCTCAACATGTACATTCACATGCATGATGTGGCAGAAGCCATCCATCCTTATCTAGTCCATAGGTAGGCTTTTGTCTCTTTAATGAGTACTGTAGAATGAATACCTGTGGAGTTGTTGATGTTGGGGTTGTTGTTGTTATTGTTGTTGTGGTAATCATGGCTTGGGGGTAATTTGTTTTGATTTATTGTCTTATTTTAATCCGATGTTTTAGTGCATTGTTTTCTCAAGCATATATAGCTTGTTATTCGAACAAAGCTGTTAAAAATGTTCTTAAAGTGGGAAGTTTTGTCATATCCATTATAACTTAAAGGACTTCTTTTTCTCTCTGTTCACGTATGCTTTTTGTGTAGATGTCGCAATAGTATTGAATTCTCCATGAACACTGCCTGGTTGCTAGGGGCCTACTCAGCGCAAACTTTAAAGCCCAACTGGAAAAGCTCTCAGGGGGTGAAACTGATGGAAATGATTTTGAACGAGGAGTTCAGGTAAGTGCCAAATGGTGCTTTTTATTTCTTTTTTCTTCAATATGGTTTAGATATTATGATTTTGCCTTGTGAAAGCCATCCTTATCAGCTTGTATTTTCAGTCAGCCATTTGTAGCTCCTAAATTTTACACAGGTGATAACATGATAAAAAGTTGTAATCGTTAACTTGGAGCTAGCGAAAATCTTCACAGATCATACTGTATTTTGTTTTGAAGGTTTTGTTATAATTTTTCAATGTGCATGACAAGTATTAATGCTATTGATTGAATTAATCATGTTTATAGTTATTATCATATTGTACTCATGTTTTCACTTTCACATACTTTTTGAGCTCAATCCATCCATGTCTTTATTCTATTGTTTACTTCATATGGGAAATTCTTAATAATAATAATAATAATAATATAATTCATTTCAATAACGCCCACTCCCATCTTATGACAGCTCTTATAGCTGTGTGACATAGACTTGTCATATGCTGGCCCAAGCGTCTATATCTTTTACCATTTAAAACACCCCAGACCAACGCCCCAAAGCCCCAGTAGAACAACCAAATCGCCCATTGGCCACAGTTCCCACCACAGTTCTCACCACAAGCATCACCCTCATGGCAGCCATACTGTAACTGCAATGTCGTCACCTTCTTCAATGACGAGCACAACCAAAGGAGCGCTGCAGCTTATGATACCACCATCTCCAGTTGTCATCTCCTCTGACGGTACTGGCAGCAGCAGCAGCAGTGACACCACTGCTGCGGCCCTGGCATTTCTTAGCAGCACGCCAACTGAGCCAAGCTGCTCTTTCTGCCGTTGTGAAAAAAACGCATCAACGATCTCGCTCTGAAGCCACAGGTTAGATTCTTATTCCAAAGAAGTCTTTGAAGTTTGTACCTGATCAGCGATTCTCCTAAGTAAACCAATGTCCTTTGTTTGTTCCTCTTTTTCACCACGCAGTCAAGTGCCGAAATCATTCTTTGAGTTAGCATGTACATCTTTGTCTGTCATGTGTTCTCTATGCTACATAAAAGAGAAAAAATTCTATTATTGAACTGATCAAACTTCCATCTGCTTGCTTTTGGTACACTAATTATGAGAAAATCTTGATGATTGTTGTATTATTTTTTTTTAGGATTGCCTGTCAACAGGTAATAATGGCTTCAAGACAATGAAGTCATGCCATCATTTCCTCAACTGTTTTAAGAATACAGGTCTTTGAAGACCATTGAAGATGATGTGGCTAAATGGCAGGTTTTGATGAATGATGGTATATTGTGCATCATTTAAGAAACAGAAAACAAGTGGAGAATGAAAGCATGGTCAAGTAAAACATAACACAACAACACTACAGTTTTAAAGTCCACTAGTCTATATTTATCTCTATGACCTTGTAGAATTTATTTGTATAGCTTTAGCCTGTCATTGATTATCAGTGCTCTGCACTAGATTTCATTTTGCTTTTTGAAGCTATAATGAGAACAAGCTGTGAATGTACCTTATCTCTCATGTATCCATGAAGTGTGTCAAGTAGTTGAGAAAGTGCTTACAGTGCATCAGACCACTTGATCACCTGAAAGGTTTATAGTAAACAACATACTTGATATAGGGTGAGGTGTTTGTGTGTGTGTGTGTTTTGTGGGGGATTCATCTATAATTTAGTTTTTATGTTCAACATCTTTTAACTGAGTACTCATGCCCATTGTAAATAAATTCTGCAACAACTCGGGAAAAAATCTTCATCCGCTCCATGCAGGCTTGCTTTTACGACACAGTGAGACTTCCCCATCATTGAATACGTCCGTAATGGGAGACCTGTCATCTGGCCGAGCTTTTGATAATGGCTGTCAATGTTACCAGAAATCTGAAGCTGTTTTGAACGATTTGACTGGCAGGGAAACTCTCTGTGAAATGTGATGTAAGTCTTCTTTGTCTCATAAAGGTGTGTGGTTAGCGGGTGGTGCTGGTAGGTCCTACTTCTTTCCTTTCACTCTTTCATTTATCTGTCATCTTGCTGTTTCCTCTTATTCACTCTGAGATCAACGTATATGGTGGAAACGGTGAATGTCAATGAAACGTCTCATAAAGATGTCTTCCTTTGAGTCATTTGAGGTTTTGGGTGTAAATAACTCACTGTTTAGTGTCTGTTAAATTAATATGAAAATCATGTATTTTCTCTTTTCTCAATTGAACCATTTATTGCGTCAAGTGGTAGTTGAACAAACAATCGTTGGAAACGTGAATGTGGGGATGTGCTTTCATTTTATGCTTTTTTCTCTGTATTTTTATCCCCTTCTTAATCGATTGATGAAGAGGTTTTATTTTGTTTGTCCTTGTATATTAACAGGCACCCAGACTTTTGCCGGAAGATCAATTTATCAGAGCTTTGTACAACATCGGGAAAAAGCTCCAAGAACTTCCCAACAAAGAACTGCGCAGTAAGTAAACTTATAAGGAAATCTCACGTCAGTGGCAATTTTTTATGGATTTCTCAAACGGGACGGAAATGGTATTTCTGAATGATGTGATTTTATGCGCATGTCATAGTGACAATGATTTGTGTTTTGTAAAATAAGAGGTTAATTTTCCTTTCTTTTTTATCAGCTCCCATTCTACCTTCCGGTGTATGGGTGGTTAATTTTCCTGCATATGGCATTTTGTTTCACACCTGATCTTCCCTCTCAGGTTTTTAACTTCTATGGCTTAAAAATTGTTTTAAAAAGTAGTGAATAACAACACTCTTCTCTCTACAAGTAAGAGAGTTTTGCAGTTGCTGTTATTTCCAGCAGTCTTTTAGAACAACATCTTGAGTTCATCAGCGATAGATGTGCTATGTTGACTTTCTTAACTTCATGTTTTTTTCAGCATCTCAATTAATCGCTGAGTTGGCATTACTCAACCTCAACGTCCCAGCCCGAGTGTGGTTGCCCATCTCGCATTCCAGAAACCACCATGTGGTTCGAATCCCCCATACTCAGGCTGTGGTGCTTAATTCAAAGGAAAAGGTCAGTGCAAAAAAAAAAGGTTAGGACTATAAGAGCCTTCTTTTTTTATTATTTGAAAAGTACATATGA
The DNA here is from genome assembly GCA_037039925.1 of Doris montereyensis. Classification (NCBI taxonomy): domain Eukaryota; kingdom Metazoa; phylum Mollusca; class Gastropoda; order Nudibranchia; family Dorididae; genus Doris; species Doris montereyensis. The sequence continues at coordinate 113,456 of JAXRKP010000576.1, forward strand.
GGTTTAACTGTATTAAAAAAAAAAAAAAAAAAAGAAACCCTAACTTAATGCCAGAGACTCTGAGAGTGGAGGAATGCCTAGAGAAGCCATTCTGAGTTCACATGGGGATGCATGTTAAGTGTCTTCCTCAAGGAACACAATGTAGGAACTATCTTTGCTGGGATTTAAACCCGGGACTTCATGATCACAAGTCTGGCAGCCTAACTGCTTGTCCACCAATGCCATAAACGGTCAATGGAATTAGCCTCAAATTACTTAAATGTGTAGTAGTTATTGTCCCGAATTGCTAGATAATAAAATGTGTAATTTTTATGAGTTTCCTTCAATGGAATTCACAGGCCCCCTTTATGTTGTATGTGGAAGTCCTCATGTGTGACAACACATCCACCAGCCAGGTCCCCCAGCGCATTTTGGAAAACACATTGCGTTACACACGCCGGGAAGAAGATTTGACACAACTGACTCAGCTCCTCCTCGGGATCGCCTCGACCTGAATTTAGTGTGTATGGGTCTTGTAACGACTTTGATGATGCGGATTGTTGGTCTCAGGAGGATGATGAGATAATTGCGTGTAGGTGTCATGGTGAATTATGTGCCATTAAGCTGTAAAGATGTGATCATAGCTAAAGATTTGTTTTTTGTTCTGTTGTTCAACATGAATTATTAAAAGATGAATGAGCTATTTCTTTAGAACAAAAAGGGAAATGTAGCTACTCATTGTGTTCTCTTTTATACTAAGATTTTCTTTTACAATTTACTTTATTTTCCTAGTTTCTTTTCCTATATTAATTTTCCTTCAAAGGGGTATACCTGGGGCCTTCAATATCTCCATCCCTATCTGAAATATTTCTTTGATGCCTTTTGGGTTTGTATTTTCAGTATTGTTTATTCTTACAGTATTTCCTTCTTCACAAAGTTAACCAGAGAGAGCAATCTTCTTGACCATCAAGTACAGAATAAGATTTTATTTACCACCATTTGCTTAACACCTTGTGTTTGTTATTTCATGTTTTGCTTTGCTTTAGTGCGCCACAAATTGATGTCTGTCCGCCATATGTGGTCATTATATTGTGCTCCTTTTTTATGCAACACTCAAGCTTGCCAACCGTTGCCGATCAAGTGATACCATATCTCAAATGTCAACTGAAAGTTCCACAAGCGCCGACAGCAAAGATCCTGTTTACATTGCTGCAGGAGACATAAGGAGGCGTCTCTCAGAGAACCTTGCGGCACCGAAAAAGAAATTTGAGGTATGAAACAAACATCTAGCCGGTTTTTCATGTTTTACAACTTCTCATACACACAGAAATTGTAATTGATCAGCAAGACTTATTTAATAACTTTTTTTTTTTTTTCTTCTTTTTTTAAATATACTCACTTTGGAAGTATTTTTCACACAAATGATGCCTTTCCTAAAAAGAAAGATAAAGTGTCCCGTTTGCTCATTCAGAGAGACCCAGAAGATCCCCCGGCAGCTGCCCTCAAAGAACCTTGGGAGGAGAAAGAAGCCAGATTAGAGAGACATCCCCATATGGACGCTTACCCAACTGGAAACTAATGTCTGTTATTGTCAAGGTTGGGGATGACTTGAGACAGGAGTTGCTGGTTTACCAGTTGTTGAAAAAGCTTATGGTGAGGCTTGTGCACATTCGTTTATGAGATTTTTTTATGTCTTTATCAAACTTTTGAGTGAACCCTCATCTTAAATGTTCTTGTTAAACTTAAATGAATTATTAGAGAGAGACTTAAAGTTTACACATCAATGTTTCTTGAAAAGAAAATTGATTATGCTCATTGATAAGGAAGTTTGTATGTTACTGAAGACCGTGAAAGCTACCTTTCTCCTTCAACAGAAGAGCAATTTAATACAAATTAGTCCAATCCCCCAATCCAGTCTAGGCGTGTGTTTATGCAGAGTGTGCTTTAATGAAGTGTGCTTTTATCCAGCGACTACTGTATATACATTCTCTACCTTCCTTGTGAGCCGATTAAAAAAATGTAGCTTTTTTCTTGTTCAATTCCGTAGTCGTTTTTGGGCAGAAGAGCGCTTACCTTTGTGGATTGCCGTACAAGATTGTGGTCACCTCAAAGGATAGTGGCATGATAGAGCCCGTAGTCAACGCTGTGTCCCTCCATCAAATCAAGAAACAGAGTAAACTCTCCTCTTGGACTATTTTATTAATGAGTTCGGACCAATCACGTCTGAGGAGTTTTTGACCGCTCAGCGCAACTTTGTGGAGAGCTGTGCCGGATATTGCCTGGTGTGTTACTTGCTGCAGCTGAAGGACAGGTAGGATCTGTTGACCCAAGTTTTGTAGCATTGTTTTCTTTCTTTCTTTCTTTCTTTCTTTTTTCTGTGTTGGTATCACTTATATACTATAACATAAGGCGGTAAAGACAAACAGTATGTCAAAAGTGAAGGATAATGACATTAAATAATATAAAAAGCTCCATAGGAACAAAGGCGAGACAAATACAAAGGAATAGACAGAAAATAATCTTTGGGAACCACAGAGGTTGAACCAACGACTTCCGCATCAGCACCCATTGCATCACCATGAAAAGAGAACTAGGTGTTTTTAGCTTTGTTAGTAGCTTGCTCTCTTTTCATGGCGAGGAGATTGGTGCCGACACGGAGGTCACAGGTTCAATCCCCATGGTGCCCAAAGATTTTTTTCTGTCTATTCCTTTGTATTTGTGTCGTTTTTGTTCCTACTGAGCTTTAATATTATTTAATGTCATTATCCTTAATACAAGGTGGTAGAGGTTCCTTGTTGTTAATGGACAGTTAGTGGGAGCTACTCTAGGTCCTACTTTTTCCTTTTCTCTTTCACTTATCTACCAATACCATCTTGCTGTTTCCTCTAAATCACCCTGAGAACACTGATTATGATGAACGGGGTAACTTTCAATATATACAAAAGAGCTTGTTAATGACAGCCTCTCTCCTCTCACTCATGTCATTCTAAGGTAACAATGAGAATATTGTTTTTAAAATTATTGTAAACGTGCATTGTTTATTTTTTCTTTACGTAAGTTCGCCTAGTGTTATGTGTTACCTTTTTTTTACATTGGGATGAAAACTATTTTTAAGTCTTTCAAATTGCAATTTTATATATCTTTAATTTGTAAACATGACTGATTGTTTGACTTCATATCCAGGCACAATGGCAACATTTTACTGGATTCAGAAGGACACATCATTCACATTGACTTTGGGTTCATCCTGTCCACCTCACCTGGCAAAAATCTTGGCTTTGAAAATTCTCCCTTTAAGCTCACTCATGAGTTTGTGGAGGTAAGAACATGAAGTCAGTCATATTGCAATTGTATAATAATAATATAATTCATTTCTATAGCGCCACTCCCATCTTACGACGGCTCTAGGCGAATTTGTCCTGTCACACTTTTTTTGTCGTTGTGCCTTTATAGTAATGTTTTATTATATTTGAATTCTGTTAAGCATTTATGAATCGGACACCTTATTTTATAATCAAAAAATTAAAACATGGCCATCATATTTATTAAAAAAATATTTTGATAAAATCATGAAAGTTTAGGACTGAATTAAATGACAAAACAGAAAAAAGGCTCAATGAAGCTGATGTTGTCTTTTATCACTAAAGGCTGGAATGAATGGTTTGTTCAAAGAGGAACTTGAACATTTGAATAGTTTTCATCGCCAATGTTTACACACTGAAGCTTCCAGTTAGGTCATGCTAAATTTTAAAACGGAGTGCGATTCATCTTTTACATGATATGATACAACATTTCTGTTCAAGGACTAACCCCTTTTTATTGCTGTTACGTTTCCTTCAGACAATGGGTGGTCTTGGCAGTGATATGTTTGAGTACTTTAAAATCCTCATGCTCCAGGGTTTTGTGGCATCACGCAAACACATGGACAAACTGACATCCATTGTGGAAATCATGCAAACAGGTACGGTTGGAGGTGTTTTTTTTAAAGAAAATGAGGTAAAAAGAGGCACTTAGAGTGTCGAATCTGTCTATGTTATGGAATGGCTGTTGAGCGTTTCAGCTCAGTTTGGCAAGCAAGCAAATTTGAAAGAGCATCAGCATGCTGCTCACTGTATTGGCTTATGTTTTAATTTCCCGGTAATAAATGTCAACTTAATCCTTTAAGACTACAGATTAAGGTGCGTCAAACTAATATGCATTGAAACAATTTGTATGAATCATTTTACACTTTGTAACTATTTTTTACTTTGAGAAAAGCTAACTTGTAATTGATTTTGACATAGGCAAGTTAGTCACCAGGGGCACCTTGGTAGGAGAACTTTCAGCCCGGCTTTAAACTGTTTAGAAGCTGACGAGGCGAAAGCCCAAATGTGATCATATAGCAAAATCATACAAACTCTAAGATAACGTGTCCAGATATAGCAGCACAAATAAATTTATCAGAATTACTCTATCACCATAAAACTTACTTCCATAGGCAGTGATAATTCAGACTTTGGTAAGACTTGTTTTTTTGTCTTTTGCTAACATTGCCATGAAAAATTAAACAGCTCGCTTTATCTTCAACACTTTGTGTGTGTGTGTGTGTGTGTGTCTTCTATTCACATTTTTACACATTCATCTCATGTAATAACAAATGTTTAATCAATTGCTTTCAACGAAGCCTTAACATGTATTACCATGTAAACAAACACCAGATATGAAGAGGTATATTTGGTACCAGACATATGACATTGAAAACAAACATATCTATGTAATTTTCAAGCACAATAGAAGGCTTCATTGCTAACAATGAATTCTTCACACTTACCTATCACTATAGCTTGCTTTTAGTTCTGTTAGCTTTACCTCTAGTTTCAGATTGCCTAGCCTATCAAATCCAACATAGATGCATTTCACAACATTTTTACCTTTCACCGTTGAACATAGCTTAGTTTCAAAATATTAACTGTCAATTTAATTGATTTTTACATTTTTTATTTGTATGCTTTTATTTGTATTGCAAACATAAACTATTCACATTATAAAAGGGAAAAAGGAATACATTATTTTGAGCCTTCTTCTGTTGAACTATTCATAGATGTCCATAATTGGTAGGGAAGAGTAAGATGTATGGCTATACCATTGTGATGAAAACTCACATTCACCACGGACCAAATCTTACGGGAGAGTTTTAAAAAATTAAAAATTCTAACATGTGTAGTAGTGAACAGACTTGTTTAAAAATGTCTTAATTAATGATTACAATATTTTATATTAATTGATCCTGATAATTTGGCCATATTATGTTATGCACGCATGTAATTATATCCCTGGTGACATCAAGCACGATTATTAGATCAAGTCAGTACTGATGCTGAGGTTATTTGGATAGGCATGAACAATACTCTTCCAACCTTTTAATTATAAAACCCATTGACAGCTCAGGTGAATGAAAATTCTTCTCAAAGACAAGGAAACAGAGACATTTTCCTTATTTAAACATCACCTCTGGTATAAAAAAAAATGTTTTCCTGAAATGAAGACGATCTTGGGATAACTTAAAACCTACATGTATAATATGGTTACTCTTAGTGACATGGCAAGAGAGCTTTTAACCCACAAATAACGACCAACTCACAATTATACATAAACTTGTACATGTATATTAGTGTTGGGGAATTTCTATTGAATTGTGCACTAAAAAGAAAGCAGATGATGATAACAAATAATTTAGTGTATACATGTTTTCACCATGGATGATAGTAATGATATACTCTGTACTAGAACATAGGACATGACTGATAGCATCATGGATATGCCAATAGAAGGGAAATATTTTCACAAATCATTAACCTTCAGAATTAGAACCAGGTAGGACGATATATCCAGAAGAATCAATTTCTGCCAAGCTGCAACTGTTGTTTTTAAATACATCAAATTTTGTCCCAAATCTTTTAGTCAGAATGAGAGAATCTATTTTTCACTTGGCTAAACCTATTTTCTTTTAGCACATCAAATTTATTCTATAGATTGAGATTTATAAACGCTGTTTGTGTGTTTCTCTCTCCTCCCTCTTTCTGCTTCTGTCTGTCTGTCTGTCTGCGTGTGTCTGTCTCTCTCTGTGTCCTTCTCTGTCTCTCTCTGTCCGTCTATTTGTCCTCTCTGTCTCTCTGTGTCTGTCTGTCTCCCCCCCCTCCCCCCTCTCTCTCTCTCCCCCTCTCTCTCTCCCCCTCTCCTCTCCCTCTCTCTCTCTCTCTCTCTCTCTCTCTCTCTCTCTCTCTCTCTCTCTCTCTCTCTCTCTCTCTCTCCCCCTCCCAAATTAATTCTTTTGGGGGTTTAACTCTCAAAAGTGTATCTGTGAAAATATCCTTTACGTTTTATAGATGCAAGCTTTAAATTCTTACGCAGAATTTCTTTTTTAGATTTGAGAATTTCCATCAGTATTTGAAATATTTGAGCTCTGCTGTACATTTTGTAGAATTGATTTTTTTCCCTGATCAGTTACTAAAAGTGACATACTGGTACACTTCATTTGAGCGCATATGTTGTAGTTAATTGTATGTGTAATAAGAAAGGCTTGAGTCTTTTACCATTTATAGTAGGTTTTTTACATGTGCATAGCATTTACACTAGATAGAGAGTATTTTCAATTCGCTGTAGCTTGTCTTGTACATAAAGTTAATCCCTTCTAAAGAATTTTAAACAGAATTACTTTCAAGTATTATAAAAGAGTAGTGTGTGTATTATTTTTGAAGGTGGAGAGTCTATGTATCTCAGGGGAAATAGTGACCTCATGTCAATCTCAATTTCAAATCAATTTATGGAAAATCTTGCTGAGAAGTGAAATAATGGTGTTGAAAGTGAAAGTCTTTGCTTTCTTTTTTTGCTTTAAGGTTTAGTGAAACTCTGTAAGCTATGACAGAGATATATTGTATTTAAGCTCTCGCATTCAAGCTAATAAATGAATGGCCCTGGTCCCTATCCTATAAGCATTTGTTCGCTTAGTTGCTGGAGAACAAAGACAAGAGGACGATTGGCAGGCACTGCTACTAGGTCTTCCACTTATTTCCTTTCATTCTTTCACTTATCTTTTATCTTGCTGTTTCCTCTTTCTTAATTCACCCTGAGACCACTGTTTATGGTGGACTGGGCAAATTTTGTTGGGTTTTTTGTGTCTTGACCATAATTTATGTTCACATGTTTCTCTATGTCACCACCATCAGATAAAATCTTTTGTTGTTTAAGTATGAACATGTGTTTATTCTTGAACAAGAATTAAAAGTTGCGGTACTGAATATGTTCATAGTCAATCGTATGTCGCAGGAATAGCAGTCTTGCAAGTCTACCGATCCATACATCCCTGTGCTCTTGAAAAGCTCTGTCCAGACTTTCTACCTCATCGGATTTAATAGGAACATTGTATCGTTGTGCTACTGAGTCGAGATCAGAAAATCAGGATCTTTTTTCACTGGCATGATCAAACTCAATTTACAACGGAAACCGATTATAACAGGATCGATGGGGGAGGCGCTACATTTCTGTTTTATAACTGATTCCTGTTATAAGCGGTTTACAAGGAAAATACATGTAACCCAAAAATCACAGACATGACCTCTCTTTTAGGCCTTTGTGCATTGCAACACCTGCATTGGGTCTCGATGAAGTCAGTATTGAAAAGCTATAAGAACTTATTACTAAATTTATCAGGCATAGATCTATGATATACACACTTCTCTGGTGTATTTTTTATGTTAATAGAGTCCTGTTATTAGCGGTGTTCCCCTTCCCAGTCCCTGTTGTAAGAGGTTTATTTTAATAGAGCCAAAGAGAGAGAGAAAAGGGGGATGGCAATGGTTGTGTTATAACCTTTTTTCTGTTATGACCGGTGCTGCTCTGCTATAAGTGATGCCCACTGTATCTCTTTTGATGTACTGATAGCTACAAAGATTGCAACCACAATATGAATCCTTTTCCAATTGCAGGTTCCCAATTGCCATGCTTCAGCAAGGGCATCAGCGCTATCAGAGCCTTCAAGGATCGGTTCCACATGAGTTCCACAGAGGAGCAGCTGCAACTCATTGTAGAAGGCCTGGTGAGTCCAGCCTCCACTCACCACCAAGCTTTATGATGGCTTCCAGTACTTTACTAATGGCATTCTTTGATTGGTCAAAAATATTTGTTTGTCGGTATCCACATTCGCCTAAGTTGAGTTTTTCTATAAAGGTTTTCATGCATAATGCATGTGATACCTTTATCAGTTTCCACTCTATCTTCCAGTGTATGGGTGCGTGTAATACGGATGGAATGAAAACGGAGAAATCTCTAAGTCCTGGAGCCTCCATTCCAGTGTTTCAGTCGGCGTTGCTCTCTGCTAGAACGCCGCATATGTCACTTTGGGGATCATGAGGTTATCTGATTGCTTTATGGTAAACTGTCATGCCACAAACTGTCAATCCATAAACTGTCAATCCATAACTTAGACTACGGTGTGTTATTGATGATTCACTGCGCACTATCATGGTAGTGATCTGTTCAACAGCAGACAATTTCAGGCACAACTTATCTTTTGAGCCACCGATAACATTTTTTTCAAAAAAAAAGTCTAAAAGATATGTTTATAATTTACCCCTCATTATCTTTGTCCGAGAAGAAAGAAATGGCGTTATGCTTGAATTTTCTCCTGTAAAAAACCCATCATGTTCTTTACAGGCATACACTATCACTGAGACTGAATGAAGTCAAGCTCCAAAGAAATCAGCCATTTTATATTATAACCTATACGTTGGACACATGGTCAAGGCCAAAATCAATATCGTTTGGCTTTCTGTCTTTGTTTTTAAAAATGCCTCCATTACTCAGTCAATCAAGGGCAAGCATAAAGTGTGTCTCTTAACCATGTATTTAACTATTGCTAAGGAAACATAATTTGGTTTTCTTGAGTTGATAAACTCCTCAATCGTTGATGAAAGTTAAATGATCGCTTTTCCATGTGCACAATTTTAAATGGAGTGTCAATTCTTCAGTGACTTTGATATGAAACTTGTACAAATCAGCAATATTATTTTACTAACATGTTATTAAATTGTAAGATCATTCATATCACAGCAGGATGTTTTTACTGTAAGTAATAGTGTTGAAATGTGTTTAAGTGTCTTAGTGTTTTCCTGTGTGCAACCGGTGCGCTGTAAAATGCAATTTATAGTACTGGTTTTGTTAACGGAATCATTTTTTAAGATAACAGGTATGAAGTTTTGCTTCATTCCCTATTGGAAAAGCAACTTATTCTTCACAGACACGTTCAAGTATAAGATCTCTTAGAATGCCTGTTTTGTCCACACACAAAAAAATCACCTATTTCTTCATTTTCATAATATTAATATTCAAGTGCTATCACGTCATTTCAGTCTGTCTGAAAGTGAAAGCAATATCTGTAGGCTGTGAATTGAGTGCACTTCACAGTCCTAGCGTTGATGGCTAGCTATAGAATTCTAGTTATTCAATGGAATGAATTCTTACCAAACAAATTCCATTCATTGTTTTAGTTGTAGGATGCAAAGTTTGATCATGACAAATACTAGTGCAGGTGAAACAAATATTTAGCATTTTTAATTACTCCAACACTTCTATCCTTATGAGAATACTTTTTAAACAGAATCAGAAGTATATAGATGCTCCTGCTAGTATTACTATAATGACTTCATAACAGATTTAAAAAGATAATGTAATTCGTGAAAATGATAGAGGAATTTTTCTGTTGCCCCATGCCTGACAGGGGGTCATGGTGCTGCTGGTAGGTCCTACTTCTTTCCTTCCTTCTTTCACTTGTCTTTCATCTTAATTCACCCTGAAATTGCCGCAATGGTAGACGGGGTAAATTTCAATAAAACAAACTCTCATGCCTGAACGTGATAATTCACAAGAAAATTCCTCTCAAGTACTGACTTTGTAAACATCCTTGTGTTCTTAAACTTTGCGACAATGAAATATGAGGCTAGCTCCTGCACACAGTATGGAACTAGTATTAAGAGTCAGTCATGTTCATTTTATGCAGCATGGATCTCTTCCACAGTTCTTATCTTAGAAGGCTGATGCAAATATGTAGAAAATAAATGGAGGTGCTTTGTTTTATGCGATAAATTATTTGTTTTCCAGCACTACAAAAGAAACTTTTTGTTTTAAATTATTTTTGCGTGTTTAGTATATTCAACGGTTTCAAAATGAAATTTGCGTCTCTTTCAACAGGATGTCATGAATTATAATTTGTCTTATTATTGATATTATTATATTATTATTATTATATTATTATTATTATTACAATGGATGCCGCATTAGTTGACATTGCATGTTTCGATTTTGATCTAAGTTGATAATTTTTTACAGTCCCATCCCGATGCATTTTTAAGCTCATAAACAGGTGTTTAAGTCGACATCGAGTTAAATAACATGCCTTTCTAGTCAATGCGTTTTCATGACCCCGTAGTCAGTAAAATCAATGAAAGTACGATTGCATATGTTGATATTTCAATGGCATCCAGGCCAAACCCCAAATTAGAACAGGATCAATACAAATATACCCGTTTTAATGATTATTAAATGCTCCTCCACTTGACCTCACCCTGCATCACATTTTCACAAGATCCAATTAGCGCAAGTTAAAATCCGCTCAGGTGTTGGCATGTGGTCAGCCTTATGGCATGTCTGTCTTTTCTGTTTCCAAGTCAATTGTACACAAGTTACGACTGTACCAGTCAGAGTAAAAGTGGGCGGATGGGGGAGGTGGGTGGTGACCACCAATAACTGTTATAATAATTATGCTATAATACCGCGTAGGTCTACATTGTATTGTCAGTTCAGCATTGAGGTGTGATGAGAGAGAGAGGTGAGTGAGAATATTATGCCTGCTCCTTTGTTTAACATGCCATGTGTAATACAGTACGTAATTGTGCAGTGTTGATGTAGTACAACTTGCAGGTAGTATAAGGTGTGTGGGGGGGGGGGAATAGGAAGGTGGAGCTGCCAAGGATTTTAATCTTACCCAATCAATATGTGTATTGGCCATCGGCATTAATATTAATAGTATTACTACTAGTAGATCTGTCTCTGCGAAGCACTTGACAAAACAGGGATTGGTTTAAAAATGAAGACAGAGATCTGATCTAATCGTATGCAATTGAGCAATTGCTTACGTCAATTTTTAACATGTGTCAATCTTAACTCATAGATCCCTTGAACATCGACTTATGCGGCATCCACTGCATTATTATTATATGCGAGGACTGATAGAGCAAGAAGGAGATAAGCAATTTTATTACAAAGGCAAATTTATACACTGTTGATTTATCAAGTTATCCAAAGTGTCATATTATCTTTGGGGGTGGACTTTCTCTATCTCACTTTTTGCAGTTGAATTTTTTTTATTATTTAGTTTTGAAAAAATCGCAAATCAATCAAGTGTCATGAGATTTTTTTGGTGAATGCATGTTTGCATTCTACCATTTAGAATTTCTATAATTCCCCTCCGTCAAAGTGATCCCGGTTTTATCTACAAACAAAGTGATGCACTGATGCCTGGGATGAAAACTCGTGCATCCTTTTTTTAAGTTATGGAAAAAGTTCAATGTACTAAAAAAAAGATAAAAGAAGTAAAAATGATGAAACTCAATGTTTTGGTATTTTATAAAATGTTCCTGAAGCTGTTTGGTTTGAAACAGCCAAAGTGCCAACACAAGCACAGTCATTGAGTCAGCCCTCTGAGTGAGCTAGAATATGTATAGATGGCATTGGTATGTGTATAATGATATGATCTACTAATTTGATGCTAATGATAATAATTTGGCTGTTTCAAGTGTTTCTGTTCCAGGTTGCTTTGATGCTTGAAGTTATGTTGTTCCACTTTGCCTTTGAGCAGGCTGTCACTTTTTATGATGATGACGATGATGATGATTTACCTGAATTTTATTTTACGACATCACAGACTTTTATTTATTCTCCTCCATGTTGAATGGAAATGTAAAGATTGCATGACTTTTCTTATTGGGCATTGCTTTGTTTTGGTGTGTGTGTGTGTGGGGGGGGGGGAGTGTTATTTCAAGTTGTGAGAGTGTGCAGATGTGGTTGTCATGTGGCAGGCTGAAAATTATTTCAGAATTCTGCACTATACATTATACCTCAGCACGTTTACTTATGAACAAGTATATATATGAACAATTTGTTGCTTAATTCATTGAACTAATCTGTCTGCCCTATCAATGTCATTAAATGATCAAATGGCTAAGCATTACCATGTTAAGCTTCAAAGTTAAGCGACTATTTGAAAGTTAAGGAAATGGAAAGAAATTTATGTTCTTCAATTTCAATATTATTTTTTTAAAAAGGGGGGGGGTAAGATTGTGAGAACATTTGTGAACGAATTTGGCATCAAGTTTCAATTGTTGTGATTAATGTTCTTAAATTAATGGAATTTAATGACTTTTTAATTTTCGTTCTCAAAAGTTTATTTCGTGACATGTCTAAAAGTGTCAAGTTTGATGAGAATGATTAAGTCTTAAGACTTAAGATTAAAATAACCATGCTATCAGGCTACCTTATTTTGGTCATTTGCAATGTAATTATATGATACGGTATCATTATATGCATTTTTGTTGATTTTTGTTTGTTTGCGTGAAGTGATAACCGAGTACAGAGATGTAACATATAATATGTATTCGCCTGGTGATGAGTAACTGAACTGATGTCTTCGTTCGTGAAATTTTTTTTTTAATATTTTCATTGTCATAAGTCTACCGTTTTTTGTTAAGAATGTGATACGCTGGTTAGTCAAAAAACATACAATTTTTAACAATTCAAGTCACTTACTCAAGGTCACATGTATCAGAATTGGTTGTTAGTATTACATTATCACATTACAATCCTTTGGTGCTGTTTTTATCTAAGAAAATTGTTGAATTCAACGCCATTCATTCATGGTATGACCCCCATGATGCATCACAATTTTATCACATTTTCATCCATCAACATGCAATTGTACATGTTCATTTTGTAATTTAATGGGGGGTTGTTTATTTTTTTGTTTTGTTTTTTTAATAATTCCCTTTATTCTTGAGTAATCTGTAAATATACACACTGTATATTTTTCTTCTTCATGTCAAACATTGATTAATTTGTGTGCCCAACTAAACTGAAATATTATGAAATTTGAGTGATTTAAACTGATAATGGTGGTCAGAAGAGCAATATGAGATTCGGATGGATGTTTGGTGATTTTATGAAGTCACAACTGTTTAAGTCCTGCAAATAACGCTCAATATGGATTTATTTATTGAATATTGAATAAAAAAATCTTGTGCTACCTGCGGTAGATGTGAAATGAATGTCTTTTTGCCTTCTCCCCTCTTGAACAATTGGCAAAGTGAGAAAATGGAAATAAAGATACATTGTATATAATATGAGATTTTTTGAGCATGTCTTTTGTCATATTTTCACAAATACAAAACTCATCCCATGGCTGTTTAGTCTGTAAGTAGGCCTATCTATCTGTACATGGTTAGAATTTCACAGGGTTAGGGCACAACAGTTTTCTAGCCATAAAAAGAAAAAGAAACGTTTTTAATCTCTCTATTTCAAATTTGGAAACAAAGTGCATCGCATTACAATTATAACCTTTTATAGTCTTTTTTCCTTCTCTCCAACTTATATTGTCTTTCAAATTGCTAAAAAAAAAAAAATTGAAAAGAGTGACGCTTTCTTTCTTTATTGGTTCCCATTCTACCTTTCGGTATATGGTTTCAGTTTCCCGAGATGATCTTTCTTCAGTATGCCCTGTCCTGGCATTTTCTGTTTCCTTCCAAAAAAGCTAAATTTCTATGCTTAAATGCCTCTTTTTAATCTTCTTCCCACTTTCTCTGAGGTCTGCTTTTTGGTCTTTTACCTTGGGCTTGAGCACTGTATACTGATTTAGCTATTCAATTGTCATTCATTCTATTTACATGCCCAAACCATCTCAATTGAATTATTTCTATCTTAGTTTTTATGCCATCTGCTTTCGTTTGATATCTTATTGTTGTGTTTCTGATTTTGTCTCTTTTAGTTTTCCTTACTACTCTTCTTAGATATTTCATTTCAACTGCCTGTACTCTACCGTATTCTTTACTGTCTAAGGTCCAGGTTTCACTGCCATAGAGGAGAGTAGGACAATAAACTGTATTGTATACTGCCATTTTGGTTTTTGTTGACAATTCTTGCTTACCTACAAATGTCTTTCCTAGATGGTTATATATTGCCCTTGCCTTTTTGATTCTCTGGCTGATTTCTTCTCTTAGTTTTCCTCTGAGTTAGTCATTACTCCTAGGTATTATAGCTTTAAACTTGTTCTAAATTCTCCCTGTCCAATTTAAGATTTGCCTAGTTACTAGCATTATTTTGGTTTTCTTTGCATTTACTCTAATTCCTCTTTTATTTAGTTCATTGTTCATAATGTTGATATTCGACTGAAGGTCACTTTCTGATTTTCCAAACAGAACTAAATCATTGGTAAATGAAAGCATTGATACATTTACTGGTTTGAGTTTCCACATACCTACATTCATTTTCTTAATTTTTGAGGATGCCTTTGCGACTGAATCCACAAATGTGATAAACAAAAGAGGACTTGGTATATACAACCCCGCTGTATTTACATCAAAGTCTGCAGATCTGTTTCCAGCTACTCTCACTGCACATGTTGGTTTATTGTAAAAACTTTTAATGGCTTCTGTTAAAGTTTGCCCTACATTGTATTCTTTTAAGGAATGCCATAGTTCGTCCCTCCTCACAGTGTCAAATGCCTTTTCTAAGTCAATAAAACACAGGTGCAAGTCAATGTTTCTCTCAAGGAATTTTTCTATTATTTGTCTAATTGTAAATATGTGATCTTGTACACTTCCTCCTGGTCTAAATCCACTCTTGTGTTCTTCAATCTGATCCTCTACTCTTTTCCTTAGTCTCATTTCCAGAATCCTGGCATATATTTATTTCCTGGAACATTAAGTAGTGATGTCCCTCTATAGTTTGAGCATTTCATAGTTGATCCTTTCTTATGTATTGGTACTACCGTTCCTTTTTCCAGTCGTCTGGCACCTGTTTGGACTTCCATGCTTGTTGGCATATTGCATGTAGTAGTTTGTCTGCCTCTTCCTTGGTTTTTAATCATTCCTGGATAAACTTGATCTGCTGCTGGGGATTTTCCTAATTTCACTTTTCTTATAGCTATTTGGATTTCTTCCATTGATATATCTACATCTTCAGTTGTCTCCTTTGGACTTCCTGTTACTTTTACTAATTAATTTTTACTCCTTCTTTCATACGTTCTTGAGGGATTAAGTAATTGGTGAAAATGCTTTCTCCGTGTTTCCATGATTTCGCTGTCTTCTTTCATTATTCCTCCATTGGCGTTCTTCATTTGTCGTATTGGGCATGCTTTAGTCTTTCTCATGCTCTTCATTGCCCCCAGAACAGCTTTTGATTTCCTTGATAGCTTTCTTGAAGTCTGTCCAAACTCTTCCCATTGTTCCTGTTTTGCTTTCCTTACTTCCTCTCTGGCGATAGTTCTTTTATTCAAGTAATCTATCCTATCCTCTGGTCTCTTTGTTTGCAAGTATTTCAGCCAGACATCCTTCTTTTCTTTGATCTTAGTCGTGACATTCTCATTCCACCATGCTGTTCTTTTCCTATCTCCTTTAATTTGTTTCCTACCACAGACCTCTTCAGTACAACTGAGGAGTGTTTCTTTATACATCTGCCACTTTTCTTCTGTTGTGCTATCATTCAGATCCAACTGTCATTCACTGATAAATCTTTTTTATCCTAGATTGGTATACCTGTTTTACTACTGGTTTATTTAGTTCTTCTATTTTGAGTTTAGTAGCTTTCTTCTCTTTCCTTTTCTGTTTGTTTTCTTCAGTCAGTAATCTCATTTTGGCAATCACAAAGTTATGATCACTAAATATTTCTGCTCCTCTGCTTACTCTTGCATCCAATGTACTGTAAAAAGGGAGCTGCTAACTATTAATTATGTAGTCTATCACTATCATTGACTTTTCACACCTGTCTTCATTTACTCTTGTATACTTTATCTTTATGAGGAAAAAAGGTGGCTATTTTCATGTTATTCTTTAGGCAAAAATCTATTAGTCTCTCCATTTGGAGAAGTTGTCTCTCCTTTACCTATTACTATTACTCCTCTTGACGTTTCTACATTGTTACCTACTCTAGCGTTTAAATCTCCTAAAAGCATTAGTTCCTGTTTGGGTTCAAGATTCTCTGCAGCTATTTGTAAACCGTTTTCAAGATATCTTTTTCTTTAGTTGCGTCTTCATTTGGTCCATAAGCTATTAATAATTTAATTTCTCTTCCTTTTTGGTTTAATAACTATCTTTAATAGCCGTGGCCTCTTCATTCCTTTTATGCACTAGGAGGCCTACTCCTGCTCTAGCTCTATCTTTGATATCTACTCCTGAGAGGATTAAAATATGGTTCGGTCCTACATTTTCTATTCCTTGTCCTTTTTTTCTTTGTTTCTGTAATGGTCAAAATATCTACTTTGAATTTTTCCATTTCTTCAACTAATTCTAACTCTTTTTCATTTATTGCCCTAACATTCCATGTTCCAAAAATCACTGTCCATATTCGATTCCAAGTTCGTCTTGAAAGATCAAGCCGGTTATAATTATATTGCATTAATTCAGCTGAACATGATATGATTTAGCAAATTGACTGAAGAAACAGGGATCAGGTATAACACTAATAACAGAATGATGGCGCGTTGGTCCCAGCAGTCCTGTTATAGCCAGCGACTACTGTAGTATGAGTAAACTGTTACCGTTAGTTGCAGTTGTATTAATTATTCAGGGCTGGGAGTGACAGGTTTGTTTTTTTTTTTATTTGATTTACCTATATCCACAACCTAGGTGATCTCGGGGGTTTTTGTAGGAATTTTAATTTTGCTTGGATTGCCCTGTAAACAGCCATGGCATTTTTAACATGCACAAGGGACCTCTTGTTTATCATCTGTCTCCGATGGGACTTGGTGTCGATCCACCTACCTGGACCAGAGAGGTAGATTTTGCTCGAAAGAAATCGAGAACATTTTTCAACTGTTTTAAACTCACTACCTTTTGGTTGAGAAACCAACACCTCGCCTCTGAACTACTGAGTCCCTCTTGGTCTAAGTCTTGATAATGATGTGTGGCTGAAGCTAGTGAAACAAGTACTGAGTAAAAAAACAGAAAAAGAAAAAAAGTTCCTTCAAGGCCATTTTACAGCCCATCGAGCAGGAGTTTATCCCAGTTTCTGAAGTGTGAAGCGGAACAGGTGATACATGGTAATAATCACTTCCTAGACAAAAGCTAGTCTGACTGACACAGGTTTTTACTCCCCAAGCTAGTTTTGTACCCATTTGCATCCTGGGTCAAGTGGGGAAAATACATGTCATGTTTTTCCTGAGGAACACAACATCGAGCCTAGTTTCACTAGGATTCGAAAGCAGAAATTCATTATCGACACCACATTGAAAAAAACAATGAAAGTACTAAAACTCGATGAAACACAATTTTTTTAGCTGAACAGATGTGACCAAGCAAATTGACTGAAGAAATGGCGATACATTTGTAATTACCTATACGTGAATATATAGTTAGTTATGATATCGATAATAATGAAATGTTTGATAATAGTAATAATGATAATAATACATTACAAACATGTAATAATAATATCCCAAACCTAGAATACACAGATACGGTTTTCTTCATGCATTTCTTCTTTTCCCCCTCTTTCTTTTTACAATAACTTATTAACATGTCTTTCTAACTAAGTTGATAGGGTAAATTCCAATTGAAATGAAAGAAACAAGAACAGTAGTGACCGCCAAATGCTCGGTGCTTGAGAAGTAGAGAAAATGGACATCTAGGCGAAACGGGCATTTAGACGAAAGTAGCTCAGGGGATCACCAAGTCTAAGAAGATTCATAATCCACATGTTAAAATTAAGACAACAGATAGACATGGATAAAGATTCATATTCATAGCCATATCGTTTGGTTTTGAAATGTGTTTTACTATTAAAAACACCAGGTGCATACCACTTGTGACATCAAGAAAGAGCTGTGGGTGGAGTCTGGAAGACTTCAGTTCTAATTGCCTAGTGACAAACCAGGACCCAAACTTACCAATCATTGAAAGTAGCGAAATTTCTGAAATCAAACAAATTAGTATCACTGTACCAGGGGTTATAAAACAACTTAAACAACTAGACTCGCATAAGGCAACAGGACCAGATGACATCCCCTCTAAAATCCTCAAAGAAACAGCAAATGAGATCGCGCCATATCTTTGTTTATTCCAACAATCAATCAATACCGGATTCGTGCCAGAAGATTGGAAAACAGCAAACATCACAGCTGTTTATAAAAAAGGAAGACGTGACATTGCTTCAACTACCGCCCAGTATCCCTAACTTCAATTTCTTGCAAAGTAATGGAGCATATCATAGCACACACGATAATGAACCACCTGGAAGAAAACAACGTACTGGTAGACTACCAATATGGATTCCGTAAGCACCATTCCTGTGAAACACAACTTATATCAACACTAGAGTCGATAGCTAAATCAATAGATGACAAAAAACAGGTTGACCTACTAATCCTTGATTTTAGTAAGGCTTTTGACACTGTACCCCACCAACGCCTCCTCCAAAAACTAGAGAATTATGGAATAAGAAACACCAACGTTATATCCGATAATGAAACAAACAACCAACAGCTCCTGAAGTGGTTTGAAAGTTGGCTCCGTGGTAGGACACAAAGAGTAATCCTAGAAGGAAAATCAAGCGAACCTTGTCATGTCCTATCTGGAGTCCCCCAGGGCACAGTCCTTGGACCTCTTTGTTTTTTAATATTCATAAATGATCTTGGGAAAAATATGTCCCCTGATACAAATCTTAAACTGTTTGCGGACGACAGCCTGTTGTTTCGAGAAATAACAAACAAAGCCAGTGCAGAAAACCTTCAAAAAGATCTGTCAACCCTTGAAAAATGGACTGAAGAGTGGCATATGAAATTCCATCCATCAAAGTGCTATGTGATGAACGTTACACCAAAACGAAAGCCAGTCATATATGATTATACCCTCATGAACGAGCATCTGGAACACGTTCAAAGCATACATATCTGGGAGTCCGTCTCAACAACAAACTCCAATGGGATGATCATATAAATGAAATCACATCAAAAGCAAATAGATGCCTTGGGTTTATCCACCGAAACCTGCGTCAATGCCCCATGCAAATTAAATCTCAGGCATACACAGCACTTGTTAGGCCGACGCTAGAATACGCTAGTGCTGCATGGGATCCACACCACCAATACCAAATTAACCAAATTGAAAAGGTACAGAGACGGGCAGCGAGTTGTAAAAAAATGCTGGTCAAGAGAACAAGGATGCGTGACTCAAGCATTACAGGAACTTAACTGGTCTTCTCTGGAAACCCGCTCAAAACACTCTCGCCTCATACATATTTACAAAGCAATAAACACAGACACATCAACCGTGAAAATCCCGACTTATTTTTCTCAACGCAACAATGAATATACTCGCTCAACAAGAAATCATCACCAGCAAAAATTCATCAACCCACATACCCGACCAACATTTACAAACACAGCTTTTTCCCTCAAACCATCTGCGAGTGGAATGCCCTGCCAAATAGAGTCATCAACAGCTTATCTGTTGACCAATTTAAACGTGTGCTTGGACGTGAAAATGTGTGAACATGAACTGTGAAGTGTAACACTATATTCGCATTCATGGGCAAAATGCCTTTTGCGAATCATCAATTCTGATTCTGATTCAGTGATCCACTGGGACAAAGCTGTATAGTGGGTTGAGATAAGAAGAGAAGACTGGTCATCTTTTATTGCAGTACATTGGATAAGCAATGAAAGATGATTACAATGCATAGCACATTGTTGACTGGCATAAGCTCTGTTACTATTATCGATGGGATTACAATACATGTGCGATAAGAAATATAAAAATATAATCCATAAATGAGGATTTATGGTAATTTGGAGAAGATGATACCTGCTGTTGCTGTTAAGACTGGTCATTTAGCCAAAAATCTTGGTTGAAACGGGCAATTTATATAGAAAAAATCAGTTTAACTGAGATTGCGGGCATTTAGGCGAAATGGGCATTATGGCGGCGGGCATTTATTTAGGCGGTCAAGCAAAGTATATTATTATTATTATTATGTAGAAACTCATGCTGTCTTGAAAGATGGCTCATTCCAACATATCTCTGTCATTTACTAACATTGAATTTAAGCTCATGATGAGATAATATTAGTTTGCATTGCATGAGAAACTTATTAAATCTGTTTGAGAGAGGTTTTCATGATTTGTACAGGATAGATAACTTTTATGACTATTGGGAAACAGACACACATTTCGTCATCTCAGTTTACAATTGTCGTATGTCAACTCACTGCAGTTTTGAGAAAATGGGCCTTAGAGATTTAAACTGTCATATAGGAGATACAACTCATAAATGTCAATTTGAATTTTTATACCTAGAGTGAACTACAGTAATTGTATTACTAATGGTTCTGACAGTGAAAATGTGAGGACATAAAGACAATTGCTTATGGAAGGTTTTTGATATTTATAAAAAGTAGACTTGTGACAATTGTAAACTGAGGTAACGATTCATATACTGATACTGATAGTCATACATGTATTAAAATGATTCTTCTGGGATAAATCAATGGATAATCATCTTGTTTGACTCAGGAAACAACTCTGCTATCTGTTTTATACATCTTTCTTTCTTTATCAGTTCCCATTCTACCTTTCAGTGGATGGGTTCAGATGCCCGAGATGATCTTTTCTCCAGGATGCCATGTCTTAGCATTTTCTGTTTCCTTCCAAAAAAATTAAACTTCTATGCTTCAATGCCTCTTTTATTTTTATATCTTCTTCCCACTTTCTCCGAGGTCTGCCTTTTGGTCTTTTACCTTGGGCTTGAGCACTGTATACTGATTTAGCTATTCTTTCTATTGTCATTCATTCTTTTTACATGCCCAAACCATCTCAATTGATTTGTTTCTATCCTAGTTTTTATGCCATCTGCTTTGGATTAATCTCTTATCGTTGTGTTTCTGATTTTGTCTTTTAGTTTTCCCTACTACTCTTCTTAGATATTTCATTTCAGCTGCCTGTACTCTACTGTATTCTCTACTGTCTAAGGTCCAGGTTTCACTGCCATAGAGGAGAGTAGGACAATAAACTGTATTGTATACTGCCATTTTGGTTGTTGTTGACAATTCTTGCTTACTTACAAAAAATCTTTCCTAGATGGTTATATATTGCCCTTGCCTTTTTGATTCTCTGGCTGATTTCTTCTCTTAGTTTTCCCTCTGAATTAATCATTACTCCTAGGTAATTGTAGCTTTTAACTTGTTCTACATTCTCCCTGTCCAATTTAAGATTTTGTGTTTTATCTTCCCTAGTTACTAATAGTATAGTAATACTAGCATTGTTTTGGTTTTCTTTACATTTACTCTCATTCCTCTTTTAATTAGTTCATAATGTTGATATTCGACTGAAGGTCACTTTCTGATTTTCCAAACAGAACTAAATCATCGGCAAATGAAAGCATTGATACATTTACTGGTTTGAGCTTCCACACACCTACATTCTTTTTCTTCATTTTTGAGGATGCCTTTACGACTGAATCACTAAATGGGATATAAACAAAAGAGGACTTAGGAATAGGATACAACCCTGTCTTACTCCTATATCAACATCAAATTCTGCAGATATGTTTCCAGCTAGTCTCACTGCACACTGCACATGTTGGTTTATTGTAAAAACTTTTAATGGCTTCTATTAAAGTTTGCTCTACATTGTATTCTTTTAAGGAATGACATAGTTCGTCCCTCCTCACTCACAGTGTCAAATGCCTTTTCTAAGTCAATAAAACACAGGTGCAAGTCAATGTTTCTCTCAAGGAATTGTTCTATTATTTGTCTAATTGTAAATATGTGGTCTTGTACACTTCTTCCTGGTCGAAGTCCGCTCTGATGCTCTTCAATCTGATCCTCTATTCTTTTCCTTAGTCTCATTTCCAGTATCCTGGCATATATATATATACTTATCCTGGAACTGGAACGCTAAGTAGTGATATCCTCTATAGTTTGAGTTTGAGCATTCCATAGTTGATCCTTTCTTGTGTATTGGTACTACCGTTCCCTTTTTCCAGTTGTCTGGCACCTGTTTGGATTTCCATGCTTGTTGGCATATTGCAATTGCATGTAGTAGTTTGTCTGCCCAGGCAGTGGACATGTAGTAAGCAGCTGTATGGGGAGTAGATTATCCCGTCCTCCATGAGTCTCCTGCTGCCATGCAGGCGGGTCTTGGCTGACCAAAGGCTAAGGGAGTTAACCCTGAAATAAAACAACCTGCTGCCTTGCAGGCCGGTCTTGACTGACCAAAGGCTAAGGGAGTTCACCCTGACAGAAAATAACAATCTGCTGCCTTGCAGACTGGTCTTGAATGACTAAAGGCTAAGAGAGCTAACCATGACAGAAAATAACAAGGCCCGGTAGGGGGCCTCACGGTGGCAGCCCCACCATCTACCTAGGGTACAGTGGGCTAATCCCCTGCTTATCCAAAACAACCTTATTCAAAGTAATATATACAATATTATACCCAGCTTGACCTTTTGAAGATGACTCGAAAAGAACACAGACTGTGGTTTTTGGAACATGGAATGTTAGGGCAATCAATGGAAAGGAGTTAGAATTAGCTGAAGAAATGGAAAAATTCAAAGTAGACATTTTGGCTATTACTCAGAAACAAAGAAAAAAGGACAAGGAATAGAAAATATAGGACCAAATCATACTTTAATCTTCTCAGAAGTAGATGTCATTGTCAATGTCAAAGATAGAACTAGAGCAAGAGTAGGCCTCCTAATGCATACAAATAAAAGTTAAAAGTAAAAGGCAAGAAATGCTACTAGAAAATTGGAAATTTGTAAGCCCACAGCTATTAGAGGTAAATATTAAACCAAAAGGAAGAGAAATTAATTTTTCTGTCAGGATTAACTCCCTTAGCCTTTGGTCTTTCAATATTATTATTAATTTACACGACTCATAGTACTCATGCATAGTCATACTCATTCTCAAAAAGTGGTCCATTTTTTTGTCGGGGTGAGTTTTTTCTGAAGCTGCTTTGATCTCTTTAGCAGTGTATATTATTTATTATTATTAATATTATGATGATCCCAGAAGCGCTTACGGATTTAAATTTGGGCCTTAGAATTAGAATAATACTAGAAATAGAAAAAAAAACCATGATCCCCAGTTAAATATTATAATTACACTTTGAATGTAGGTCACATACACTTGGACGTCATTATGAGTATTATGACACAAGAGGTACGATTTTTTAAAGTTAGGGAGATATTAAATTTTTAGTGTAATTTAAGTAAATGTCATGCAAAATCCCTCCCGTACGTGACTTATTTGGAATGTCTTGACATGTGATGCCCGTGTCGCTAACTTTTGCAATTTCCTCAGCAACAGAGGCAAGGCAAGTTACAACTTAATACAAGAACTAACACTAACATTATTTTCATCCATTCCTAAATAACAATAACATAAATTTAATTGGGGCCTATCTATAGCTTAGCAATATATAACTATAACTTAAAGTATAACTATTTTAACATTCCTTGAACTAAAGTTTTAGTAGCAGAATGGGGCATAGTTTCATTTGGACTTGGATGTCATGGGTGACAATGTGACAATGAAATGCCAGTCGACAAACTAGGGTCTCTCGATCAAAAAACCTCGCCTCTCCTACAGAAACCCGGAATAGTTCTCAATCTCACCATAGTTAGTACTAGTACTAGTAGTAAAGTTCTTTATTTTTACATATTTATAAAAATTAAATTTAAATGTGATTATTGTATTAAGGTACAGGTGTTGGTATCGCTCATGTGGAAAAGTGTGAAATGACCAGAGGCGGATGGGCAATTAAAAAAGTATTGTGATTGTGACTGATACAAATACAACATAAATTGTTAAAAACACGACTGTTTGAAGTGTTTGATGCAAACGCTACACCATTGATGGGTCGATCACATTATCACGGCAATACATGAGTATTATTACTATTACTATTACTTTTTGACTCTCAGATATTATTAAAATAAAATCAAAGCAGCTTCACTTCACAAGTGTATGTGAATATAATTATAATAATTAATATATAAAAAAGTAACATGCAACCTTGAAAAAGTAAAAAGTCAATACTCATGTTGTTAATGTTAGTAATACAAAACACAATACATGTTCTAAAGTGCCTGCATTAATCAGGATGCTGTGTAATTGTAATACTAGAACTACTGTACTGTACACTAATATTGTAATATTACTAATAATAATACACTGACTTAGTGACTTACTAGTCTTGTATTGTTGTACTTCTAATACTAATACTAATAGTAATACTAGTAGACCCTATGCGACATTGTGAGCATGTGTATATGTGCGAAGTTTGTCTTAGTCTTTCTTATTAATATTATTTCTAATTATAATTATAACTTTATACTTTATATATGGTATTACTATTAGGCCTATTTAGTGCGTTACTCATATAATGTTTGTTAATGTTATCTTCTTGTCTTCAGACACTTGTTTGACTTATGGGAACACAATTTCATTTCACGTTTAGTACCATGAGAGTGAGAGACTGGCCTGGCGCATTTACTTTCAAATCAACATGATAAATGATAGCCTTATCTTATAATTTTATAATTATAAGTTAAGTTCTGATTTTTAGTATACATAATACTATTAATACTAATGGTAATAATACTAACTATGTACTAAATTACACAAACATACTTATAAAAAAGTTGTGCATAGAAATATAGCTAGTACTAGTACTAGTAGTATACTACACTACTACTACTAACTAGTAATAGCAAGTAATATTGTAGCTGTAGTCTAGTACTGTAATAGTATACTTAGATTTTTTTAGGAGCATTGTTAGTTCAGTTGTAGCAAAACCATGTTCTTGTCACTGAGATTATAATTATAATAATGGTAATCACGACAGCATTGGTTCAAATCCCAGTTGAGTGAGCTCTTTTTTCACGATGTATTCTTATGAAAGTATTGAAAGATACCTCATTTTATTTTCCTCACTTGACTCAGGTGTAATCGAGTACCCAGCTATAGGTAGAAAATGTACTGTATGTGTATGCTCCCCAAGGACTGAATGAAACGATTGAAATGGCCTACTTTTGAGGATTAATTTAATGATGTAGTCTGTGACTGTGAGTTTGTACTTGTGCTGGGGATATAGACCATGAATCCACCTTTATCTTTTAATACTGGCACTACACCGTGTTTGTTTCCTTGCCACTTTTTATTATGCGAAAATCAGTGTAGAGTTTAGAGGAACTGCAAACATCAAGATTAAAAGGAAAAGAGATCTTGTTTTGTTCCATTGAGATTTACCCCATCAATCATGCAGTGATATCTGTGTGACTTAAACTTAAGAGGAACTAGCAAGATGAAAGAAGCAAGAGAAAGGAGTGCAAGGACTAAGGACAGAAATAGGACCTACCACTACTACCAGCAATTCACCAACCACCAGTCAAAGGAAAAAGACAATGCACCAGTGGCAAGTTCCTTTGAATGCAATTTACAACATCCATCTATGCGGTTTAACTCCAGCAGAATTAAGAGACAGCAAGATGAAAGTGAAAGGGTGAAGGAAAGAAGTTGGGACCTACCACCAGCCCATCCAGTGGCAAGTATAAAAACTAAAACCCCAAAGATAAGTGAGAGGAAGAAACAGACAAGATGCATAGCAGACATTCACACATGTTCACATTTTGATGTTTGACACACATTTTCAACATGCACATTTTTTTAAATTATCATAAGTGACACAAGCAAAAATAAAAAACACAACTCATCAACTATAATGTCAAGAATAATTCATTGTTTAATACATGTAAAAAACAACAACTGTCTTCTGTCTGGTGATTTAGTCAAAGAGACCTGCGGAAAGAAGAAAAAATGTAACGTCAGAGAAGTGAAAAAAATTAACATTTTTTTGTACATTTAAAATTCTGGTAATGACACCCAGATACTTATGCTGGATGACTCACAATAGCAAAAGAAGAGTATGTCAATAAAGCCTCTTCCACCTTAGTCATCATTGTTAGTGAATCATATATATAGACAGAAAATTGAAAACGGCCTGCAGGAAGACATGGCAATGTTGGGTTTGAGAATTGAAAATCAATTTAGTTGTGGATGTGGGTTAAAAATCAAAACGAAACTGACAGATGCAGCAAAATAACATCAGTAAAACCCACCTACATCTTGATGTTGAGAATAACCATGTTTTGTTTTGAAACAAAAACAATTTTTAAAATTGTGCATCAACTCTCCCCCCTCATAAATTTTAAAAAGGCGCATCTAAAAGTATGACATCACTATACACGTTTTAACAGTTACCTATGTGCATATTTCAATATTATTAGCATAACATTTTAATGTCCATGAAAAAGAATGTTTTTAATCTCACCAAAGCCCATATCATCATCAGATTCTTCGGACTCTTCCTTCTTTTCCTCTTTCTTGTCTTCTGAAATGGCATAAATAGTTTGTGTGAATTTCACAAATAAAATGTTCTAACACTGTCCTATTTCCAACATACCAAAACATCAATTAAGTACAGACACCATTTAGACTTGAGGGTTTGCAGGAACTGCCTTACCTCCTGTCGCTATAAGTATAAGTGAGCAGCCTTCATGTGGCCTAAATCAACTCCAAGTTTGAATTTGCCTCATGAGTATGAGTTATTATTTTGTAACACTAGTAACAATTAACAGTATGCTGGTCAAAAGCAAGCTTTTGTAATATGACATTGTATACTATGTAAATGGTGCCTTAGTCTAATAATACATTAACATTAATAATAATAATAGCATTCCTCGGTCTCACTAAGTAAAGCAAATTTTTTAATTTCTGCTGAACACACAAGACACCATTATGAAGAGGCATGCAAAATGCATTGCATGATGTTGAAATACATGAAAATGGGAATATCTCTACCCTTCTCCTGTGAAATGAAATATATGTACCTTCCGCCTGAAATCATAGTAGCTGATGCCATCCTCCTAAACTTCTCAAAATCTTTTATCAAAGTAGATCGCAATGGATTATTGACAAAATTGGAAAGGTATGGTATTAAAAATGCTCTTCTTGAAAGAATCCAATCATTTCTTTTCGAACAAACACAGGTAATTGTTGAAGTTGAAGGTGCCCCGGGGAAAATTACGGCCGCAAATTTGACATTTCCGCAATAAATAGCAATTTCCCCAAAGTGGTAACTTTTTATATTAAAGAAAAACGAATTTCAAATAATTTGTTGAATTATCCTTATCTCTTTGATGAAACAAGGTAAACTGGCCATTTAGGTCACTGTTTTCTCTCTCCCAGTTGCAGAATAGCAAAAGAGACAAAACTGACATGTCCTAGCAACAGAAATCAAGAGAAACACTGTCCGAAGGGACTCGGTAGTCCAGTGGCAAGATGTCGGTCTCTCAACCAAAGGGTCGGCGAAAATTTTCTTGTGTTTTTTCAAGTAACACCTATCCCCCTGGGCCAGGGAGGTGGATCAACATCTACTGCCATCCGAGACAAACGACAAAAAGGTGGCCCTGTTAGCAGATCACAACACTCATGCACACATTAAAGATTCCTTGGTTGTTTTATCATCCCAAGATCACCTTAGTTGTAGATGTGGGTAAAATAAACTCAAATAAAAAGCACATGTGTCTCGACTCAGCTGAAGTCTCAAGGGGCAGTTTGAGAATGAGTCATCGAGTAGGTTATAAGACTGTTACTAGTGTTACAATACTTGCAATGCAGCAATTAAGATTTCAAATTAGGGACATACCTGGAGCAGGTCCAGCAGCAGCTGCAGCAGGAGCAGCAGCAGGCTGCGCCAGCAGAACTACCAATCTTTGAAATCAGTTCCTTCACGTTGAGACCTTCAAGAGCCTTGGAAAACAGACCTACAATTGAGAAAATCAGAAGGAAAAAGACCAGATAAGAACAAAATTTCCTGCCATCCCTCTATGACTGAACTATTCTTCAACAAAAAGTTGACTTATCTAAAAAAAAAAAACACAACCTACAACAATTAATGCAAAACATGAGCTTGATTTGAAAACTAAACAATTTTTTTTAGTTTGTTTTATATTTTAAAATGTGTTGCTTTCATTCATGCAGGCTTAATTAACACATTGGTTCTCACCCCTAAGATCTCAGGAAAACAATGGCTACCCACATCTTCCCTAATCCAAACAATCATTAATTTCTTTGGCTCACGCTGCGAAGGAATCTATAATGCACATTCCTCGAAGTCGCCAGTGAAAAACGCAAACCGGGTAAGTCTAAAATAAGCATCATCTCCGTCTAAGTAGGAGTCTGTTACACATGAACCAATAGAAACCTGTATAATAACCATATGAGTAATTCGTGTATCCCCATGGCATTGGGTCTAGTTTTTGACACTTGCAAACCGCGCATGTCTGAAAATATTTTAAAATGTGCATCATCTTTGTCTTTGATTTTTCAAAGCATTCAAAATTGGACTCACACGGTTTGCAACTTTCACCGTCGATATGTTAACGTTTTCCACACCATAACATTTAAGTTAATAAATCCAGTTAATCATTATCCCTGAGTATCGAGTATACTATATTCAAGCCCGCAATATTCTATTATATAACCTCTCTATCTATTAATTCAGTTATTTTAAAAACTCCCAACACGCTTATACGCAGAAACTATGCCACCTAGAAAAGTAAAACTTGGCATGCAGACGTAAATAATCCTGCAATTATTTTTTCACTAAAATATATAGTTTACAAGAAATATGATAAAAACATGGATTTTTACCACCTGAAACACTTTTTTGTTGTTGCCCACATTTATATTGGCTGGGAATAATCGAAGAGTTGTAACATCCCTAGCCTATATTATGAGCCAGAAATTTGAATCAAATTACTTCGAGTATTCACACCTTACCAAAACAGACCAGGAACCTACATAAACCCACTCACATCTGAGCTATTTCGGTCTGTGCATCCTAGATATTATAGTGTGGCACCTCTGGGAGCATATGACATAACAATGTGTGTGTGTGTGTGTTTTGACCAGAGCAAGAGAGATAGGTTGGGGTTGCATGTGACAGTGACAGAGGGAGATGCAAACAGCATTCTGCTGACCCGCATGCACTATGTGGATTGTTTAAGAGAGAAACAGATTTTTGCTTGGGTCATTGAAATTTACCCTGCCCACCATAAGCAGTGATCTCAGAGTAGCAAAATGAAATAAATAAAAAGAAATGAAAACAAAGATAGGACCTACACTTCTACCAGCAGAACCCACCGAGAAAGAGAGACAGATAATAGATAAAGAGAGAGAGCAGACCAAAGAATCACATAGACAAACACGAACAGAGAGTCTGAAAGTGAGAGTATCAAGAATAAAGTGAGGAAATAGGAATTCTATTTTTCAGAAAACACTACTTACCAGGCCAGTATGGCTCAACTGATACACCAGCTGCCTTCAGTATGGTAGTGATCTTCTCACCCTAGAAAAGGATAAAAAGACACTTTTAAAAGTAATACATTCAGATAGTAGTGATAGTTTCATCAAATATCAAAAAGTTAAATGGAGGAGTTCCACTGCAATTATCTTAACATCCATCACCTACACTTGGCTCGGATGGGGTTGGGAGGCAGATTGGAAGGAGGTGGATGTGTGTCAGGGATGTTAAAATAATGGCAGGGTCCTGACTATGGTACTCCTTCCCAGTTCAACTGTATAGATCCAGAAAAAGACTAAACTAGAGAATTCTTGCATACTTGAAACACTTTTATAATTTTGACTGATTATATAATGGCACTTAACTTTGTGGGTTCAGGGATGGTGATGGATGTTAAAATGATGGCAGAGTCCCAACTACAGCACTCCTTTCCCCATGTTATAACAGGGAAACTAGAGTATAGTCATGCCATTATACGTTTCTCTCCTTCCTATCTGTATTTATCTTCCTCGTTCCTACTTCTCTGTTATCTAAATGTATCCTTTTTGTTTCCACCCGCCCCTCCCATCTCTTATGGCGGTAGTATTAAGTTTTCTTCTTTCTTTTCTTTTTGTATAGTTATGAGTATGAGGCTTGCTCTGTTGATCGAAATTGCGTGATGGGTTGTTGCACCATTGGTTCAATTAGTTTTGTTTAGCATTGTTAAATTGTTTCTAGATCTAGGTCTCCTAGGCCTTTAATATCTTTTTCATATTCCTCTTCATTAGTTATTGGCCAACTACAGTATTACTCCTTTCCATGTTCAACATAAGTAGATCTAGGCTATAATAGATGTTATTGTAATTTGTAACCGAAGTGACTTCGTCCTAGTTTGGCTCGGCTTGGGTGAGACCAGATGATCGCCACACGATTGAATTCAATAGATTGATAATGGCCCTGTAAGATGTCTGACTGCCCCGTGCAACTCTTTAACTTTGTGGACAGCCTCTCGTCACGGCAATGGCTGTCAGCGAAGCTATTAGCGTATGTCAGCCATTGCGCTGGCTGAGCGAGGCGCTTTTCTAGTAGTAAGCCAAAGGGCATAATCAGACTTAAGCATCGCCAGGCAGTATCAAACTTAAAAATAGTTAAACGATACTGTTCGCTATGTATCGTTGATCTGTCTCACTGAAAAAACACATACTGCAATCTCGCTCTCTTTCACAACTGCCGGCGATGTAGGCTAACCTACAGTGATTATCTCTCCTCATTAGCCTCTGTGACCGAGTCTGACAATAAAAATACTGACATGATGGTGCTCACTCTTGCCAGACCTACCCAGGCTACATCTCTGTTCTGTGCTTGCCCACCTACATGAAAACAAACAGCCCCTCTCTTGTGTTTTGAGGTCGTCTTTCAAAGTCAGTCGTCTCTCTACTATTGCTCCCGCTTTAGCACCGCCGCCGTGTATTTCCCACTATTGTGCATATAGTCAGCGGTGCTAAAGTGGGAGTAATAATAGGAAGACGACTTTAAGCCCTGCTTGCCTGGCCCAAGTTGTCTCCCAATCGACAAGAGCGTTGCGCAACGTGCTATGAAGACCTCACTTTTACATGTAATGTTCTCCAGTCATCGCCCTATTATTACTCCCACTTTAGTACCGCGGCTAAAGTGGGAGTAAAAATAGGTTGACGTCTTGGGCCATGCAAGCAGGGCTTATAGTTGTCTTCCTATTACACCCACGCATGTTCTCCAGTCGTCGCCCTATTATTAATCCCACTTGAGCACTGTTGACCATAGGCGCAATGGTAGGAAATACACGGCGGCGGTGCTAAAGCGCGAGTAATAATAGGGCTTACGACTGACTTGAGAAGACGACTTGGAAACATAAGAGCAGGGCTTTTTGTTTGTTACACCGTGCAGGGGGGGCAAGCCCCCAGAAACCCCCCAGACTTTTCTCAAGAAGAGGATAAAACTGAGAAATAACCAGTAAGGAGGTAAATTGTGTTATTACTCCCCTGCATCAGGAAATAAGAATTGCGTTGATCAGCTATTTTGAAGAAAGCAGACACAAGGAACATAAATATATTCAAATATCGACATAGGAACAGTTTCTAATGCAGAACACCCTCCCCAGGATAAAACTATGGAATTCTAATAAGAAAAATGTATATCTCAGGTCTCATTCCCGGAGTTAGGCCTAGAGGAGATGGGCCAACAGAACAGGTAGGGTAGGCCTCGCGAGTGGCGAGAGATAGCACTGCCAAGTGTCCAACAGTCATGTCAATATTTCTTTTTTCAGACTCGGCCACGGAGGCTTGTGATCAGTGAGAAGAAAGGAAATCAGTATCACGGCAGGCTAGCCTACATCGCGGTCAGTTGGCCTGAGTCGAAGAGAGAGCGTGATCGCGGTTTTTTGTCAGGATACACTACGAACCGTATCGATTAACTATTTTCAAGTTCGAAACTGCTTGACGATGATGAAGTGCGATTATGCTGGTAAAACAATATTATTAATCCCCAACATCAGGAAACAAGAATTGCGTTGATCAGCTATTTTAGGCAGACACAACTGACACAAGGATTTCAAGGAGTAAATACTAAATATACTCAAATATCGACATAGGAACACTTTCTTTAAAACAAAACTCTCTCCCACTCCCCTCCTCAGGATATGTTATGGAAATCTAATAAGAAAAATGTATCTCTCAAGTCTCATTCCTGGAGTTAGGCCGATACAAGATGGGACAACAGAACAAAGATGTACCGTATTTAGGTAGGCCTCGGGAGCGGCGAGATTGAGGAGAGAGAGCACCGCCAAGTGTCCAACAGTCATGTCAATTTTTTTTTCTCAGACTTAGCCACAAAGGCTTGTGATCAATAAGAGGAGAGGGAATCAGTATCACGGTAGGCTAGCTTACATCGTGGTCAGTTGGCCTGAGCTGACGAGAGTTGAGTGAGCGGGATCGCAGTGTTTTTTCAGTGAGTCAGGTCGGTAATACACTGCGAACAGTAGCGACTAACTATTTTCAAGTTCGATACTGCTGGGCGGTGCTAAACTGCAATTATGCCAAAAAGTACTGCCGACTGGTGTGTCTTGCCAGATGAGAACACCGATGCGAGTCACACCGATGCGAGTCAGAGTAACCAGGAAACTGTAGGTTCACCGATCAGATGACAAAAAATTATCGTCATCCCTTACCCTGTACCACTAACCCCCCCTCTCGAGGCAACCGTAGGTCTCTCTCGAGTCTTGTCTCTGTGACACAAACAGTAATCTCACTAATTTCCCCCATTCATATTTGTCTTTGTCACGTTGAGACGGGTCTCAGAGGGAGGTTACTTACCGTGATGGCTACTTGATCATCAGCCAAAATGAGGGAAGCATATACACATGCAAGTTCGTCTTTTCCAGCCATTTTCTTGATAGACTATGTGATGTCACTTAAAGTTGTAAAATAAGAGTGTACGTCGCCGGATTGGCCTTAGCTCTTTAGAGAACAGTACACTTTCACAACAGACATGAAATGAAAGGAAACGGAAAGGCAGGGTTTTCTGGACTTCAATAAGAAGAGCTTTTAAAAAATGAAAAGTCTAATCGGAGACAGTTACAAAAGAAAACAAATTAATGATAGTGCATAAAGTAAAGTTCTACCTAAGTGTTGGTAGAATTACTAGAATACACCATAGTCCTCTGAGAAGAATATATTAATGTTGCTGATTCAATCTCTCTGTGTATGGATGTATGTGTGTGTCGGAGAGAGAGAGAGAGAGAGAGAGAGAGAGAGAGAAGAGAGAGAGAGAGAGAGAGAGAGAGAGAGAGAGAGAGAGAGAGAGAGAGAGAGAGAGAGAGAGAGATTGATTTGATAAACATGTGAATCATGCTCCTAATGAAGAGAAAGAAAACGACATAGAGGGAAGGAGAGAAGGATAATAGTGACAGAGAATAAGAAGGAGGAGGAGAAGAAGAAAAAAGAAGAAGAACGAGAAGAAGGACTTCGAATTTGCTAAAATATGCTTCATGTAATGCTACTCTACAATGGTCTGAAACAAAATATATGGATGTTATACATAATGTATTAGGAAATAGGGTTTTCCAGAACTTGTTTTAAGTTTTAATTATAAATGTTGCAGTTCTGCCATCTGTTTTTCTTCTTATTTGTTCTGAAGGATCTCTCATCTGGTGAGACGTATTCAACCCTTTTCGACAGGTTGACTTCAGAAGTACACCACTGCTGGTGTTGTGTAAAAATTGTGGTGTTGTGAGTTTGTAATCACAACGACACTGGTTCCAAACTCATGGCTGGCCCAGGTTTTTCACAATGTTGTAGGATACTCATACGAAATGTACTTCACTCTGCTTTCTCGTTTGACTCCGGTGTGAATGGGTGCCTAGGTATAAAAGAGAAAGATATTGTCAAAGTGTAGGTACAAAGTGCCTAATAGACTGATGTACAGGGAGTTAAGAAAGACTTCGAATGAAATGACCCGCTGGGGGATAAATGTTGTACAGTCGGTGAGCCTGCAGCATGCACTTGTGTGGGGATACGGACTATAAACACATCTTTATCTTTATTTCTGTACCTGTGTGATCATGTGTCACTTCCATCCTTGTACCCATGCTTTCACGTGTATGGTAGAGTTAAAATTTATTTATCCCAGCTGTTTCGTAACATCATTGAATTATCAAAGAGGGGTTCAATGTAAACACCTCAACGCGGCACGCGTTTCACCAAAAAATTGTCACTTGAAGATAAGCAAATGAAAATCCACAGCTAATACATGATTTGTAGCTGTACC
This sequence comes from Doris montereyensis, assembly GCA_037039925.1. Taxonomy (NCBI): domain Eukaryota; kingdom Metazoa; phylum Mollusca; class Gastropoda; order Nudibranchia; family Dorididae; genus Doris; species Doris montereyensis. The sequence goes on from JAXRKP010000576.1 coordinate 147,876, forward strand.
ATAATATTATTATACATGTGTACATTTTGTATTAAGTTGGCCCTTCACTCACAGATTTACATTATTATGCTTCTCACTAGCTCCATGCGTTACAGACTGATGTACTAGCTACAACCCATCATAAGACTCGTACACAGAGGAGTTGCCTGCAAAACTAATGGATTATAATGGATCTCAGCATACTGTGCACAATTTATTTGAGCGTGGTGAAAATGTGTGTGCACCATAAAAAGAGGTACAGTAGGGAGTGTCATATGTGCTTAAAGTTATCAGTGAAAACCCTGATCCTAATGTTTACAAAACGATTCTACCGCTTCACGTGTTAACTTTCTCGAGGCATATGATAAGAAGAAAACTCCCGGAAATTGATTGTCTTTAAATTCTTCGTTTACTTTTAAAGCCCTCCCCCCCCCCCCCAACCCCAATCCCACAAAAATAGAAAACAAACAAAACAAAAAATAACACACCAAATAGAAAAACAACAACAAAACTTGTTTATTTCTGCCTTGTAATTTTTAAGAAGTTTTATTATAGATTTTCTACGCTTGTCACTTAGCACTTGGGCTGCTTCTATATCTCAGTCAAATACAAATTTAAGTGTTTAATAACGATAACATTGCATTGGTACCGTAACAACTGGGGAAATTTAATCGATAGCCCACCAAATGATGAAATAACATTGACAAAATGGGACTATTCTATATAACAAATTATGTTCGTTTGTTTTTGTTTGTTGTTTTTTGTTTGTTCTCTGGGTTGTTTTTTTAGAGGAGGGGGTGTTGGTTTTTTTTGTGGGTTTTTTTTTAACTTGGGGGCATTTAAGACAAGAATTCCAAATAGATTGAAACGTTAATGTTTTCAGCGTATTCAATACCGCTGAGGGATGGGCGAGGTCCATTGCTGTTGAGTGTTGATTCACTGAGAGGTCTTTTATCAGCTTCGAAGGAATGGGCCCTCGGACTTTTTCTCTATGTTATAAATAACCCCAAAAATCACGATAATGGAAAAGCTTATCACACCAAGAGAGGAACTGTCATTGAATTGAAGTGTAGCTGAGCAACAAAGGAGGAAGATATTACAGTTATAAATTCGCATTAGATCTGGACGAAGTTATTTATTTCTTAAGCATGGAACAATGTTGTTAGCTACTTGGATGATGATGATCATGATAATGATGATATAAAAAGAAGAATGCCTTTTTAAATAAGTCATAATGTTGATGACATTTCCTGTTATTTTATAGTTACCGTCAGATATTAAAGAATATTGCCCATCATTCATTGAAAGGTGTGCAGACTTTTAAATTGTTTTGTACAGAGTACATTTTTGTGAACAAGAAGGACAATGTTACTCAGTACACCATGGGTTATCTTTTGCTCCTGTGCCCTGCTATTGACGCTTTGTGCCATCCCAAGCTGCCGTGTTGGCCTGACCACAGAACACTAAAACAGTTTTCTGTGGGCGTGACCAACCCCGTCCTCTCTTCCGCCGAGTACTCAGTGACCGTGACCTTTGACGCCGACCCGGCGGCCACCAACTACACGGCCTCCTTCATGCAGACCTTATTCCCCAACAACCGCTACATGGAGGGCCCTTACAACGACAGCCGCATTTCGCTAACCTACGACCGGGCCCAGCCGGGGTACATCTACACGGTGCAGCTGTACGAGAACACGACGGACGTGATTGACATAGTCTACAATGGCACCATCGCCCACTGTTCCACTGCCGCCTGTGAATGTTAGAATGACGGATAGAGGCATCGGCTTCTTATTCATAGAATGGGATTATCAGGTGCCCTACTCATCATACGAGATTTCGCGCATAAAAGACATGTCATCAGAGCAAATTGTAAGTGGCACAGCAGACACATTTTTCAACTTAACCAACCTTGATCCTGGATTGTCATTTCTTCATATTCTGGAGGATCAACAAAAGGCAACATATCTCAGTCAACATCAAATTTTACGTTACCTGCCAAGCCGGTCAACCTCACAGCCGAGGTACTTAACACTTCCCACATCTCACTGACCTGGGAAGATGAACTCGATTCACATCAAAACTCGTACCAGGCCCAGTACTACATACAGGATGACAGTAACGTGCAGAATGTGGATTGCACCGCCTCGCCTTGTACGTTTGCACCAGGACAACCTGCTGGGAAAGTTGTCACTGTCAGGGTTTATTCTGTAAACAATGGTTTGTTAAGTGATGCAACAGAGATAAGTTGTTCCACAGAGCCGGGCAGCTACACACGGAGTTCGCTCCCTTACAAACACGTGGAAGCCCCCAAGCACCTCTGTGGTATCGTCCTGCGTCGTCATGGTCACCAACATCTGGGACAACCAGACCAAAACGTACAATGTCAAGGCTCAAATAGATAGCACGTCACTGACACATATAGCTGACTAGCTCCGTGGTGGAACTGCGTACCTGGTTTCCGTTGCAGCAAGGACACAGTTTGCCACTGGGAAAGGGGCCATTGACGTTTTTTATCATGGAAACAGAGAGAATGATAAGGAAATACTTAAATCAGTATACAATGCTGATGCAAAGTGACAGCTCCAACAGGCCACATACAGATTTCACATGCAGCCTCTGCAACAGAGGCTGTCACTCCTGCATCGGCCTGTACAGCCACAAGCGCCGGTGCTTCAGCCAAACAGACGATGATGCTACCCATGGTCAGCCCTGACCGACGGAGGCCTATAAAATACAATTTAATTCGACAATTAAAAATTATTCTTTCTTCTTCTCCTTTAGTTCATTTTCTTTCGTTAAAAAGAAAACATGACAGAAGACATTATATGTATTACTTTTAACGACCTTCTAGGAAGAGAAAATCCTATAGAGAATAATAGTATCCAATATCAGTAAGATACCAGATGATTTGATTTGAAGTAATTTGATTTGGCTTTACCCACATCCACAACTAAGAATAAGATGATCTCGAGGGTTTTGATATGATTTTTAACTTTTCCCGAACTGCCCTGTAATTAGCCAAGGGATCTTTAATGTGTACAATGTTGTGATCTGCATACGGTACCTCTTTGTTATCGTCAGTCTCAGATGGGACTAGGTGTCGATCCATCTACATGGACCGGGGGGTAGATGTTATTCAAACAACAAAACTCGAAAAAACATGTTCAGCCTTTGAGTTGAGAGGCCGGCACCTTGCTTCTGGACTACTCGGTCCCCTCCCATATTGTTTCATATTATAAGATACCAAATTCACATCGCTGAAAATAAAAATACATTCTAGATCTATTATTTTTAAAAGAGGATAGCTAACCACGCTGAGTGTAAGAGATATTTTAAAGGTATGTTTGTAGGCAGTAAAACTTCATAATTATCGGTACCAAGTCGACCAGAAATCATCTTCTATGATAAAACCAGCATGCTCATTTGAATTCATCTTCTCATCTTCTTCCTCCTCTTTATCATCACCACCATTATCATTATCATTCTTATCCTTATTGATATCCCCATTATCATCATCATCATCACCATTATCATCATCATTAGGGGGATTGTAGTCCTGAGGCAAGGTGTCACTAGTGTCAGCCAGCCAAAAGGCCGTGGGTTCAAGCCCCGACAGTTAGAAAATTTACTAGTTTAAAAAAAAAAAGTAAAACCTACAACCCGTGTATATTCCAGGTAGGTGTACCAACACCTATTCTCACCGGAGATGGACGATAAAAAGGAGGTCCCATGTGCATATCAGAACACTATGTTCACGTTAAATATCCCTTGGCTGTTGACAGGGCAGTACGGGCAAAATTAAGAAACCATGCACCTCCTCCCCCCCCACATATCACTTCAGTTGTGGATGTGGGTAAAATCAAATCAAATCATCATCGCCAAGAACATCATCATAATATGTTTGGTAATAATAAAAATGATGATGATCATTATTATGACCCTAACTATGATGGTAATGATGCTGAAGATGCTGAGGATGAGAATGATGTCGCTGATGATGATGATGTTGACTTTTGTGATGTAGGTGATGATGATAATAATAATACACGCAGTACAAATTCATTGGCTAATGGGAAATTCCAAAGAGGAACATGAGTCAATAAAAGGTGCCAAGAAGTAACATACATAGCCTATTACATACAAACGACTTGAGATTTTGATAACTTGGATGGCATCAGCTAGTCCTAACTGGCATTTTTTGAAATTTCAGATAAGTTGTTTACTCTCTTCCCTTATTGCATCGATAAATTTGTAATTTATATACATTTCGCACCTTCAGTGTAAATGTTCGTCTTGATTGATACTTCCTTTCATTCGTTCTCTATCATTTCTTCTTTCTAGACCCAGTGAGATATATATATAGTCTTACATTTATCCTATCATTTCTTCTTTCTAGACCCAGTGAGATATAGATCTAGTCTTACATTATATCCTATTTTTTCGTTCTTGTTTCCCATACTCACACGTCTCTCTCTCCTTTCTTTCTTCCCTGCCTGTTTTCTTTCTTTTCTCTCTCTCTCTCTCTCTCTCTCTCTCTCTCTCTCTCTCTCTCTCTCTCTCTCTCTCTCTCTCTCTCTCTCTCTCTCTCTCTCTCTCTCTCTCTCTCTCTCTCTCTCTCTCTCTCTCTCTCTCTCTCTCTCTCTCTCTATTTCTCTATTTCTCTCTATCTCCTTCTCAACTTTTATTACTTACTTATTTTCATATTTTTATTTCATTCTAGATATAGATCTGAACCTTCCACTCTCGCTCTTTCTTCACACTCCCCTCTGCTACGTTTCTTAACATCACTGTCTTTTTTTTTTTTCTTTCTTTCTCCTTTATGTTTTTCTTCTGACATCACATTGTGTGATGCCGGAGGTATTACTTAGATCTAGATTCTAAATATTTCTCGTTTGTTGTCTGACGAAGGGTTATACCCGAAACGTCAGGTGTTTGTTCTGTCTTTATTAGTGGAGTTGTCACTTATTGTTATATTTCGCCTACATACAAACGACAATGATAAGAACAGAATCCAGTGTCATCCTCACAATATAACAAAGCTCATTTAATTTCTTTTAGAGTGGACCAAATTTAAAATTTGTAATAATTTTTAAGGTCTAGAACTATTATGAGATCATCTATAATCACACTAAGACTTATAGACGATCGTTCATATCATTTATCTTGATTTTTTGCACACTATTAGTGCACAAATAAGTCAGAAAATGGGAAAATTCCGTTTTGTGTCCTATAGGCTACAGGTTTATGAAATGAGGCTAGTAAAGTGTGGTGATTCTGCTGAGAAATAAAATGACGTCACAAGGAGACCGACGTCAGCAGGTGTGGTGCACTTTGCTAGCGACAGCAAGTCAAAGAAAACAAATCAGCCACTTTAAGAAAAATCCTAAGGGTAAGATTTTGACTTGCTCTATGTTCTTATTTCATGTTCATTCGTCTGTCGATTTTTAGCTTCAGGAAGGACTCACACAATCCCCTTACTGGTACCTCCTTTTTTATATATGGATCTAGCCTTGATCCAGAGTCTAAAACCAATCTAGATCTACGACGTAGCCTAGATTAGATCTAGATTAGGTCTAAAGCTAGGCTAGATCTAGAATCTAGATTTAGAAACTGAAGCTAGAGAGCGTAAGAGTTCAATCTCATCGTTACGGTAGCCTAGAATTTTATTTAGAATACGATAGGTACTTTACCGTACTTCTCTCTGATCCGTAATTGCTGTACTGTGGTATCGTATGTGAAATCTATGAAATTAGATTTAACTAGATTTAGAATTTATAATCTAGAGCTAGATCTAGAAGCTAGATCTAGATTATAGATCTCTTATAAAATCTAGACTAGAGATTTAGGCCCCATAGATAGAGCTAGATATTACCGGTATATCTAGATCTAGTCTAGATCTGGATTGAAATACAAGACTAAATATAAACGTGGATTCTATAATATTTAATAAGGATGTAAAGTGTGTGTCGTGTGAATGAGAGATGTGGGCAAAACTGCAGCTTACCGGACACTACAGTCAAGTTGGTAGATTTACAGCCTATTATTATGGCTTTTTTACTTTTCTTGAGTAACTCTTACCCAGTCCATAACCCTAAACTCTTAACCCTTTTTTTGTAGGTTTCACATGTTTGTCCGATAAACTACAGTTGAATCGGAGTGAGTCTATTTTTCGTGAGTGAACGGCCATCATGCAAGTTGCCCCATTACCAGCCCATTACAGATCTAGAGCTAGATAGATTAGTTTTATGTGGTCATTTCTTGGAAAAGCAACCGGGAAATTTCACTTCTAAATTTAGACCCCCCTACTCCCCCTCCACACCCGCCAAATGTTTCCTACCCTTTCTTGTAACCTTTTTATTATAAGTATAAGTATTGTCACATTATCATATATACCTAGATCTAAATTTAGATCTAGATCTATAAGATGACTCTGTATTACGACGAGTGTTCAAATTCAATGTAGATCTAGATTTAAATTCTATTTAATCTAAATCTAACACATAAAAAGGCACATAAATGATAAGCTGTCGCGACAGACGGCCGTAGCTCCACATAATGGTATTTAGTAATTTACTATCACTCCTACTCCCACACCCTGATACACTAATAGAGGCCAAACCAACGTATTTCTGGCTGCTGAACACAAATCTGGTCATCAAAATCGTCGCAACATAATGTTTTTAGTAAAAGAACAACCGCAAAAGACATTATATATAAGAAATCAAAAGGTTTGTAAAATGGTGTAATGACAATTATTTACATCTTAATGTTAACAAAACAAAAGAAATGATTTTTGATTTTAGGAAGACAAATAACATCCATAATGATATTGTTATAAAAGATGAAACAGTTGAGAAAGTTAATGAATATATAATTAACAACTTGGCATATTTTTTTACGAGAGGCTAGAATGGCAAAAACAATCAAATAAAGTTTTAAAGAACGTGAACAAAAGAATGTATTGTATGAGGAAGCTTTATGTTTCCAATCGATAACACCCTAATAAGACTTTTCCATCAAGCTTGCATAAAGAGTATTATTATTTTTAGTATAACTGCATGGGAAGGAAATACAAGAGATAGAGAAAAGAAGAAATTTAATAGGACACTGAAACACATAGGGAAACTCATAAATGGTGTAGAACCGGATAACTTTGAGGATCTGTATAAGATTCAATGCAAAATTAAACTCAGGAGTATACTTAAAGACAACACCCACCCTCTTTTCCCCATACCCAAAACAAGTAGTAGAAGCGGTCGACTTATACATTTAAAATCCCGCACTGAGAGATATTTTAGATCCTTTCTTCCAAGCGCCATACGAAAGTTTGACCATACCTTAGTTTGAAAGCACAATGACGTTTTCCTCACAATGTTTAAGAAATGTAAATTGATAGATAGTGAATGCATGATTCATGATAAATTTATGAATGTGTATGAAGCTAAACTGATTTGTCTATAATTATTCTATCTTTTTAAATTATTATTTTTATGTATATTGTTTCACCGCACTATTTATTTACCCACCTTTGAATTTTTGTATACTTCTCTTAAAACCTAAACATTTAATGATTAACTAAGTTAAATTTGTTTTTAATTTGAATTGATGTATTCTTTTATTTTTCAAACGGAAATTGTGATAACATAAGTATAATTTCCTTTTTAAAAAAGATAAATAAAGATGATGGAAATGGAAATCTAGATCCATATCATCAAGATTAGATCCTCTGACATCGCACCCTAACAGCTGTGTTGGTCACAGAGCTAGGACACCGGATGCGCGTATGACTAAAAGTTACCATTATCAACAAAAAATCAAAATGGTGGCTTCGATTGTACATAGATATAATTATATCTAGATCTAGATTTACATCTTGATCTAGATCTAGTTATGAGGGAAAAATGGCAAAATTTTCACCGCCCACCAGCCTCCCTACCCCACCCCTCCCGCTCCCATCCAAGGCAAGGTTAGGTCCCTCTGACGATTGAAATGACATTACTACACAATACGTGTTGACCTAAGCACACATCGAGTTGATTAAGATACTGGCAATAATATAATTCCTAATAAAAGCATCAATATTTAAAACATTAATGATTTAGTGATGTTACACTGTTAGATTTGTTATAGTTATAGTTAAACGTGTTATCAGTACGCGAAAGGAGTGTTAATTGGTTAGCCTAATATGTTTATCTTTATCCAGAAATGTATTTCTGTATCCGCCTATAGCGCGTTCACACTAAACGTTCGTTCACATTCGACGTCGATCGAGTTCGTTCGTGTGTCTGTTAGTGGTAAATCAAGTAGTTGATAGGTTTTACTACTTTTACCGCCCCGCCGCCGTTATATTTCGACTCCACTCATGTGGTCGCTCAAGGCCTCCGCTGCCCGCCCCGCCGCTCGATGCACTAACACGGCGATGACAGGGTGGCCCAAAGCCCCATTTTCATTTTCCGGCGTGTGTATGTAAATAACGTATCGAACAAAATAGATCTAGATCTTCGCTTTCTTCATTCTTTTTCTCAATTTTTGAATTCATATTTTCTTTCATGCATTTATTCTTTCCACAGCGAAACGTCAGCTTTTGCGTCCACGTCGAATGTGATGATAGACATTAATCGCACAAAAGAGCACGAATATAAAGTTATATAATCAGAATACAATTTGAATGTAGTGGGTTCCAAAAAGAACATGCTTGAGCATGTGCGTGCGCGCTCGCGTGAGTGTGATTAAAGATGGAGCGGGCGGGGGGGGGGGGAGACAGGAACAGAGAGAGATACAGACACAGAGACCTACACAGACAGAGACAGGGAGAAAGAGGTTAACCTTATAAGTTTATTACGAATAAAGCACCTTAAAGAACGCAACTACTTGTTTTATAACACTAATAATGTTGACCAAATTGTAAGTTCTCACAGCCTAGATTAATTAATTTGTTACAGTAAGGATGATGGTTAAAGTGGAAATTTGAATCTAGAATTTTAACATACAAATGCATGATATTTTGTGTTTTACGAAAGATCCTAGTTTAGGATCTTTGGTTTTACTATGAAATCATACTACGGACAGCACGAGATCGTTGCAGACATATGGTTGAGTGATTGGACTTTGGCTTACAATAACGATATGTTACATGTGTACACGCCTAAACCTTTACAAATGATGAGCATTGTTACGCCTTTATCGTACTTTGGATATCCGTATGCTCCCATTAAATGTATGGATCGAAGGGATTCAGGTATGGCTGTTGCCATATCTGCAGCTCTCATTGAGCTTTCATAATCCGTTTCTTTCGCTATTCGCTTTCCTCAGAAAGGTATGACATTAGACTTTTTAAAAGAAAATAGAAAAAAAGCCCTTTTCAATCCCTGGGCGTATGAATTGTGTGGCCAGGCAACATGTTTTTGTGCCAAAATCAGATAAATGGTTTAAAGTTTGGCAGCTATCGTTTCTTCGTTTTTTATGGGTGATTTTTTTTGCTGTTTTTAGTTTGATCCAATCGTAAAATTCATATTAAAACGCTAATTAATTTTTAAAACTTCGTTTCTGTTTGAACGATAGTGACAGATGGCTCACTGAAAGCTTGCGAGAGTACAAAACCCTTAAAACGTTTGTTTAAATAATATTATAATATAAGTCATACAAAGTTTTTTTTTCACACGTACATGAAAGTGCATTTTCACTGCATATGGTGATCGGTGAAAGTTTCAATGAAACAAACAAAGCTCATGATATGCTTTTTCTTGTCACTCTTTCAGATGGTTTTGATATTTCTGTTTCCTTTCTAGATTCTATATCTCCGCCTTTTTAAAAATCATTACGTAATAAAATAATTGGTGAAGAAGGTAAATCTAAGTTACCGAAATCTCATCTACCACCACCACTACCAGTACCTCAATCACTGTTACTACTACTACTACTAGTTTATTACTACTACTATTACTAGTTTGCTGCTACTACTACTACTACTACTACTACTACTACTACTACTACTACTACTACTACTACTACTAACTACTACTACTACTACTACTACTACTACTAACTACTACTACTACTACTACTACTACTACTACTACTACTACACCATGCACTTACTATCACTTCTACTACTACTGCATTTAATACTACTACTACTATTACTACTACTACTACTACTTCTACTACTACTACTACTACTACTACTACTACTACTACTACTACTACTACTTCTACTACTACTTCGACTACTTCTACTTCTACTACTATTACTACTACTACTACTACTACTACTACTACTACTACTACTACTACTACTACTACTACTACTACTACTACTTCTACTATTACTACTACTACTACTACTACTACTACTACTACTACTACTAGATAAAGACAAACAATGAGGCAAGCGGCATGTCGGAAGTGAAGGTAATGATACAAGATAATATGAAAGCCCCATAGGAACAAAGACGAGACATACAAGGAATAGACAGAAAAAAAATCCTGGCCAGCACTATTCCTTGTATTTGTCTCGTCTTTGTTCCTATGGGGCTTTCATGTTATCTTGTGTCATTACCTTTACTACTACTATTAGTACTACTGCTACTACTACTGCTACTACTGCTACTACATGTACTAACATTGCTACTCCTACCGCTTCATGTACAACTACTTCTGCTGATGTTTCTGTTACTACTACTAACTGCAAATACTACTATTAATAGACAGATATATTGTTCCTTTTTGCGATTTTTTTCTGCGGGTACATTGTCACAAATATGTTTTTCTTGGGTTCTTTTAACACGTTTTCTTTACGCTGTTAGCCACATTTTCTCCCAATTAAATCGGTTGTTTTGTCTTTTAATTATGCCGTCAATTCATCGTCCTCCTCGTTATTACCATCATTATTGAAATTGTCGCGGTTCCTGTTATCAATACTGTAAAATAATATATTGTACCAAGGTAAGCGGGTAGGATAATTTGGCACCATAAATAATCTAAATGAGCAAATATGGCCAATAATTTGGCGTCTCATCTGCAATAAATCTGCTAAACCCGTATTCCAACATGTGTTTCATAGGCCCATTCTCAGTTAGACGAACCGGTATTAGTATCGAGCCTTTGCATGAGTTCGATAATCATGACAACGCTGACACGTATTGTTACACCTTTGCATGGCTTGTTGCCTACTTTACAAGTTTTGTACATCAATGGCGAGGTCATGTGGAAAAAATAACGAAAGACCATTGTTTTGAAGTTTCAAAGAATAAAATAACTTCTTATACGTATTTGTAGTCCACGTGTGTGGGTGTGCGTTTGTGTTTTGTATGTAAATATGTCTGTGTGTAAATGGGAATATAGTAAGGGCATAGACAGACAGACGCTAGACAGACATACATATAGACAGACAAGACATATAGATAGATATATACATAGATAGAGCGTATAATTTATAAATATTCTGATAGATAGATAGATTAATAGACAAATAGATAGATAGATAATTAGATAGCGAAAGGTGTATTATATCCATATAATATATAAATAGATAGACATATATGTATATATATATATATATATATATATGTGTGTATCTATATATATATATATATATATATATATATATATATATATATATATATATAGAGAGAGAGAGAGAGAGAGAGAGAGAGAGAGAGAGAGAGAGATAGAGAGAGAGAGAGAGAGAGAGAGAGAGAGAGAGAGAGAGAGAGAGAGAGAGAGAGAGAGAGAGAGAGAGAGAGAGAGAGAGGGAGAGGAGAGAGAGAGAGAGAGAGAGAGAGGGAGGGAGGGAGGGAGATAGATAGATAGATAGATAGATAGATAGAGAGAGAGAGAGAGAGAGAGAGAGAGAGAGAGAGAGAGAGAGAGAGAGAGAGAGAGAGAGAGAGAGAGAGAGAGAGAGAGAGAGAGAGAGAGAGAGAGAGAGAGAGAGGAAGAGAGGAGTATGTGAGCCAAGTCGGAATAATAGCTTAATCTATTGTGAAATAATTGACTTGAAGCCTTAAGCTTGGAATCTCAAAGATGCGGTATAATAAATTGACGGTACACAGTACATTCATCTATGTGGAAAAACAACAAACTTTATTGCCAGACAATTATTTCTATAACTCAGACTTAAACAAATTCGTCATATTTGTTAGTACATTTAATATGGTATTTTACGTCTAATGTTGACATTGATTGATGTGGAACATCTTTGTGTGCTTTAATGCATAATGGAGTATATGCATAATAATATGAAAGGGGCTGCATTTCTAGGATTTTTCTGTGAGAATATTTATATTAGTGTTCCTGCATGTCTAAGATTTATGTACAAGTAATATCTACAAGGATTGAAATTACAGTATCATACCGAAATAGGCTACCATCAGTTGAGATTGTTCTCCATTTTATCAATATTTGCCACACGATACAGTAGTCGAGTACCACATAGAGCCATTATCACCCAGTTACTCTAACGTGGGCCAAGCCAAGCACGCTTACGCAGAGGTGTGTTGCCATTTTCCTTGTTCGCTTTTTACGTATATTTTGATCTAATTTTTCAATGAGTTTGTGTACCACAGCTCTTTTGATTGATATGGATTTATTTGTCTAGAAATTAGATGTCTATGAATATTATGCTGAAGTGTAGATCTATAGCTCTAGAAATCTAAGTTTCGAGCTCTGACAAATGGCTTCGAGGCTGACTAGAATAGCTAGCTGTCTTGGTTTGGGCTTGGTTGATCTCATATAGAGTCTATTAGGCCTAAGTACCAAGTTGTAGAAACGTGAGATCCGAGTGGTATAGAAAATGATATCAAGGAGGCTAATTCACAACTTGTTGCAAATGATAACATTCTAAAGGCAAACGACTTATTAAAGTAGAGCTAGATTCTAGATTCCACCCAACTAGATCTAGACTAGACCTAGATTCTAGATCTTCTATTCTACTACTAGTCTAGAAGATCTAATCACCCCCCCCCCCAAATTGAATGAATGTGCATGGTGCAAATAGTGGATTCGCATTCCTCTCCCATTTTCAAGGAGGGTAAGAGGAAAAGAAATATCATTTATTGGAAAAGTATATTTGGCTCGTCAGAGTGGATTCCTCCTTTTTTTTTTTATACCAATCCCCCAAAGAATGTGAGTAAAGATAACTAAGCGCTGCACTAAAATTCACTCACTTTGCTCTCAGCAGTCTGCTGTGTGACTACCATACACCCATTTGGGTACACAAAGTTTTGCAGAGATGTGTTCACAGATTTCTAAAAATGGATCTTGAAGTATTGATGCCGAATCTACTGTCGCCTCCTCTCCTTTCCTCCATTCCTTTCCTTGAAAAGGGGAAAGGGAAAGAAGATGAAAGCGAACTCACTCTGTTTTCACCGTTAGATTTTAACTTTATGTTTAGAAATGTATATTTTACTCAAGAAGCACATGTGGTGTTACTGGAAGTGAACTCCTTAGGGGTTTCTCCAGCCATTTGCATGAAAAAAAAACAAGTGTGCAAGGTAGGCCTGTGTGCTACTCGAGTCAGTACTCGATACCAACGAATACAAGGCTTTGAGGACGGGTTCGAACACTCGGAAGACATGCATCATGGTTAAGGCCTGCTTTCGCGTCAGTCCAACATTAGTCATATTTGCTGGCTAGACATCTTAGGAAGTAATTGATGTTCACACATTGAAGGTGCTGGATTTGTAATTGATCTCTGTTTCTCTGCTGTGGCTGAGAATGGGAGTGATGAGGGGGGTGGTGGCTGGTGAGGACACTCGTATGTGTTATGAGGGTGTGGACCAGGAGTGTTGGCCGATGTGGTGAAGGAGGCCAGGGGTATTGCATTTCTTGCAGGTGTCCACACTGGGTCGGGAAAATGTCGGGATTTTCTACATCGCGTAAAGTTTGGGGAAAATTAGTCTTGAAAAAAATAATACTCTTGACTTATGCGAGCGTGTCCGGAAAATTACAATGAATGCATACTGCTTTTTTGGTGTGTGCTTGGAGCCTCATCTTAATCGCGAACGACAGTGCGGCCCTTGACCCGCCAGGGGAACCTACTCCATGCAACCCATTGAGGGGAAGCTTCTACAACTTGTCATTTCTTAGTTAATTCAGAGATGGGGATTTTCAGACGAGACTTCCAATATTTTTTACATCGCCGCAAGGGAGTCGATATTTCAGGGGAAAATGACGCGTCACCCGTCTTTTATTGCAGGCAAGGCCTGAGCCGACACCGTTTCCACCGGACCGACCTCTTATCTTTTGTCTACAGGCCTAAATAGCCATCAGCGATTATTGTAACCCGTATGGGACAGGGATGGTGATTTCCATTTTTTTCTCGCACAGAGGAGTTCCTCCGTGTTTTTGTCTCAGTTTTATACACGCATAAGCACTAGCCGTCCGGGAAAACATGAGGTCTAGGTCTAATTAGGATGGATGTCTCAAACAGAGAGAGAGAGTTGTTACAGTATTTTTATCGCCGTTTAATGAGAGAGAGACAGAGAGAGAGTAAAATTAGTAATCCTGGTGTGGTAAACCTAGTAATAGTAGTAGTGGTACTGGTAGAAGGAGTAGTACATCTACATACCTTTAACATTCGAAGATGACAGCATTGATTGAGTTGGTAGGAGTATCACTCATGCTGCATAGGTTTTCAAGGGTGGTAGAGGCATGGTCATCCTCTTCTGTCAAAATAGCTTGTGTGTCATGCTGTTGGCGGCATGATTGTTAACTCATTAGTGTGCAGATTCCCCGACCGGAGACACTGACCTAGATTCAATTTCCTGACAACCAGATCGCCGTGATGTGTTTACATTTTCTAAGCTTCCTGTGTGCTTCTGATGGGTGGCGTTAGGAAAAGGATTCTTCTCTCTCTGTGTCACCATTGTAGCAGTCCATTACAACAAAGTTGAGAATTAAAAAAAACGAAAGCAGAAAACACAGAAAAAATGTAGACGATTGAGCAAAACGATGAAATGTGTGTTTAAGCAAAGGCAGTACAGTAGCTGAAAATACCATCAATGATGGGCTTCGTGAAAATGGCATAGTACACCAGGATTATGACCTTTAGTGTCAGAAATAGGCTTAAATAGACCAATCAGTTTTCTAGAAATAATAGCACTTAAAATAAATAACAAAAATAGGTTTGCCGAGCCAATCTGATCATTGAAAGAGGTGTTACCCACGGCCGGGTTTGGTTTCGTTGAACAATGGTAAGCAGTTAGAAGGTGGCCGGGATAAACATGGCATGCTGTCTAGCGTGCAGCCGGTTTCGGCCGAGTTAAACCTTCATGAGTTCAAAGTTGCTTCAAGGTCATTACTACCCATAGAGCCAGAGCGTACCCTGGTTTCTATAGTATGAAACAGACACATAATACTAATCACCTCTTGGACAGGATGCTAGTCTCACACATGTTTTTACTCTCACAAGTACTTGTACCCATTAACTTCTGGGTTGAGTAGGCAAAATGTGTGTTAAGTGTGTCTTTCCCAAAGAACACAACATTGGAACTAGCTTTGCTGGGATTCAAACCAGGGACCTCATGATTTCAAGTCAGACAGCCTAACCACTCAGCCACCCATGAGTGACTTGGTGGCAGACATTCTCATGGTATTGCAGGATGCAGCACTTCTTTGCTTTAGGGTATCTGAATCTTCTTCATACTTTTTCTGACGTCTACCTTTTTTGGTCTTTTACTCTGGTGTTTAGCACTGTATATTGTTTACATACCCAAATCATTTGAGTTTATTTATTTCTATCTTTATTTTTATGCCATCTGTTTTGGTTTGATCTCTTATCGAGTTCACAAAGCTACCGTCACACTTTGCTAGAAAGGCCAGTGATCGACAGACTTTTTACCGTTACTGTAAAGGGTTAAAGTAAAAGTATTAGTGTTTTCTACAATATTACGGGGCGTCATGCATGTAAGAATTATCTTGTGCAGTCAGACTGGTTTTCGATTTGAATAGGTTGACAGTATGTAAAAGAATAGAAATAAACTTGGATAATATCTTAATTGAAGTCCTTGTGAACTTCACAAGCATGCCAAAAGGAGGGATATTGTTCCCTTTCACTATCATTTGAAATTGTAGCCCAATGAGTTTTGTTTTTAAATTAATTTTTTTGCCATTTTCTGTATTGAATAGATTTGTGGCCATAAAGTTATCTCCAGCTGACGGAGACAAAAGAAGGCTACCAGTGCATTGTGAATTTTTATCATTATGGAGAACAACAATGCAATTGCTGCCCAGGAGCCAGAGGAAGAAGCAAAGATTGAGAATGTAAAGCCAACTGCTGAAGATGAGGAGTCTCCTAACAAGGGACAAGGCAAAAACCGTTTCAATCGGTTTCGACAAGTCCGCCGAGACATCCACCCTGAAGATGGTAAGTTAATGAAGTAATTTCACAGGATTTTCTTTTACGCCTGAGGATGTATTAAACTATGCCCTTTCACACCTCCCATATCACCTCATTGAAAACATTGAATAAAGGGAAATACTTTTTTCTTGCCAGCGGGAGGAGGAAAAAGGAAATCCCATAAGCACCATTTTCGGGAGGTTCATCCCCACTAATCAAAGATAATCAGTAGAATATGAGCATGTGCAATTTGAATGTCTTGGTTTTTCTCCCCCACAGAAACTGGCAAGTGGTCTTTCCGTCGCACAATATGGAATCACCTGGAAGATGAAAACCTAGTTAATGCGCCACGTCCCTGTCATTACCGGATTCCCAACTTTGAGGTAGACTCCCACCTATCTATAATTGTGTTTTAAGGGAAATGTTTCGGGTTTGGGATTTTTGTTTGTTTTTATTGTCCACTTTCGTTTTCTTTTATACTGTATGAGCTCATACTTGTGTTGGTCTGTTGCTGTCCTTTTAAGGAAAATAAAAACAATTATGCTTTGAATTGAGGCATGACCCATGTCCCTGAGATCTCATCTCATGGGTGTTTTGTTGTCACACTTTTTATTTTTGGAGACTGGCCGAGACAGCCAGGAATGCTAGCTTAAATGTATTGCAGGTTTCTCTGGCTGTCTGTCCTCTCTATCTGCTCGCTCTCTCTCTCTGTCTCTCTTCCTTCCTTCATCTATTTCTTGCTCGTGGACGGTTGGTGGTTGCAGCTGCTGGGTCATACTTCTTTCACTTATCTCTCATCGTGCTGTTTCCTCTTAATTCACCCTAAGATCGTCGCATATGGTGTACAGGGTAAATTTCAATGAAACAAACTCTTCTCTCCCTTCGCGGGCGGTTAACAGATGCTGCTGGTAGGTCTTACTTTTCTTCTTTCACTTATCTTTCACCTTGCTGTTACCTCTTAATTCAGTCTGAGATCACCGCAATGGTGGATGGGGTACATTTCAGGGAACCTGCTAGTCTAACCTACTTTCTTTCACCCAATCGCACCTAGGAGCCTTTCCAGTCCTACCTTTCTAAATCCCTAAGATAAGGGGCATAACTCCGCAAATAAATGAGACACTTTTAAAAAATCATACAAAGTCACTAAATAAAGTGACAATTGAAACAATGACTGGTTTTGATACAGAAAGAATAGGAGAATTTATAAAAAATATATTTAGGTATGAATGAGTGAACTATAGACAGGAGATGAAATCATACACACGTGTAACTCACCATTAGTGAACTAATAAAATCAAATTTTATTTACAAAATACACAACTTCCTCACTGTTTATTTGCAAGTTTCTGGTGAAAGCTGGCAAAGCACATGCCCTTATGAAGGTGGGTCTTACATATCGTACATCCAAAGACAATTTCTGATGTCCTACCACTGTTGGTTCTTTGCTTTTTCTTGGAGCACCAAAAGCAAGCAGTTTTCCTCCTGAAGAGCCGATCTAGTTTGTGATCAGAGCTCAGTGTTGTTCCCAGACCAGCAATGGCAGGAGCAGTGTTCACACGTCTCTTCCCCTTAGACACAACTAAACCGGAGCAAACATCCAGCTGAAATTGCAGCTGGCCAAAGCGACGTTGATTTGAAGGCAGGGGACGGTTAGCATTCTTGTAGAGGATCCAGGTATTCACAAGGAAAAGTTGCACATAGAGCCACAGACAATATCTCCACCACTTCCATCCTGACCTTCCTACACAGTAGTAGGCTCGTAGCTGATCAGCCAGGTCAACTCCTAACATATATCGTCGATAAAGAGTGACAGGGTCAGGAATAGGGTGCTCCTGGAAGCCATGGATGGTGCGTCGACGAACAGTTGTTATGGCTGGTATAACATGCGTTGTGAGGATGGCCACTTTCCTCATCGTGCTACACTGTTGCCGTCATGTTTGGCCCTTTCCTCATGATCCGAACTTCCCCTGCCTTCATCTTCTTTGTTGCCTTGTCAGAGACGGGCTGAGGCCACTCCCTTCGCGATGTTCTGATCGTACTGCAAGAGTATGTCTCTCGATCAAGGAGATTTTGTGCAAGGGTCACACTAGAAAAAAATGGTCAAAATAAAAACGATGCCACTTATCAAGGTAATGTTCAGCAACGTTCATCACCACATGGTGTCCGACCCCATTAGGCATAGGATTGTTCACTTTTCCCATGTAAAACACAGTATCCAGCATGTAGCCGTTGTGGGGATCAGCGACGCACTAAACCTTGATGCCCTAGGGTGTAGGCTTCCCACGCATGTATTGCTTGAAGTAGAGCCTGCCATCATAAGCAATCATGGCTTCATCAATACTTAGATTCCTCCCAGGTGTGTAGTGCTCACCTGTGCTGAAAATAGAGAGATAACAAACAAAAAACTTTTACCACTGTGTCACCGATAATAAATTTATTTTGAAAAAAATTATTTTTGATTCTCCGTTTTGAAAAAAAAAAATCTAGATCTATATAGTCTATATAATATAGGCCTATAGATCTAGATCTAGCATTTTTTATTCTTTCATGTTCCCACTCAGAGAGGATAAGACCTTTACCCCGATTATCCTCCTACACCACCATCCCTCTTTACAATTCTTCAACACTCACGACTCTCCCCCTGTTCTTCTCTCTCCTTTTTATGTATGCTCTATCTCTATAAAAATGTTTTCTTACCTTGAAATGCTCAATAACTGGTCTCACTTTGAAGAGGGGGTCATAGCCTTCTTCACCTGGGGACAGCCTTGGAGGAATCATTCAAGTGCAAATATTGCACGATTTTTATTTTCCCCATTGTCGACGTAATACCGTCAACCCGCAGTCGATCATCCAGTGACCAAAAAAGTTGATATTTTGGAAGATCATGGATCCCCATCATGATGTTGATGGCCATGAAAACTTTTATGTCCTGAACAGTCACCTTCCAGTATTTATCTGGTCTCCCTTTGCCTCCTGCTGCTGGGTCGCATAGCAGTTTGTCTCTTCCAATCTTTTCAAATAGTTCCTCAGTGAAGAACAATGAAGAAATTCAAATGGTGTAGAAGAGGTGCATGAGGAGTATGCTTAGGTCCATTATCATTTTCATGTAGATATTGATAAATCCTCACTGGGTTTACAGGAAATGTAGGTGGGATTTGTTCCCATTCCATGTTGCCTGCAGGTCCAGCAACATCATCTTCCTCTTCTTCATCGACGTCATTTTTGTTGTCTACCAAAATGCTCTCATCGATGTCCGGCTCATTGCCATCAATAACACTGTTTGATGGTAGATCTAAGGCTTCTCCACCATCGATATCAATCTGTAAACCGTATAAGCCACCGTCATAGACAGTCCCAGTCGCTTATCTGAACAGCTGAAGTACTTCTTCCATTGTGAAATTGAGAAAAAATTATCAAAAATAACTTCAAACTTTGAAACGGTGTAGAAAATCAACCAGACGGAGTACAACAGTGATTGAAAAATGAAAGTGAAGCGGAAATCCCACTCCAATGAGAACTACAAACGAGTATCTCGTGTCTAGAGAAACGAACAACCGGATCTCTATTATTTTAGAGGTCTATTTCTACGGAAGCATGCGGGCGCTACAGGGAAAATGAAGCATGCCATCGGGCGCGCGCATGCGGGCGCTATAGGGTCTATTGGGTTAAATTCTTTTGCTTATCTTTCATCTTGCTGTTTTTTCTAAATTCACCCTGAGATTGTCGTCGCATGGTTAATAATTCTTTACCATTATCTGTCTTTAGGGTGCTGCCACTGCCAACGATCAACTGACTACCCTGGAATCATTCAAGAAGGCTAGGACTGTTAAGGTGAACCCAGACAAAGCCCAGGAGCAAGCTCGGTTCCTTATTCTGGAGGTATGGTTGTTTTTACATGGATGGTATTTTTTAGATTTTCTCCTGTCAGATTGTTTGATTTTTGCTGCTTTTAACTTTTACAAAGTAACCAAGACATTTATTGTTTATATATGCTTACTAAAATAGTCTTATAATTATTACCAATAGATTCTTATGATCAATATTCATCACTAGTCAATAAATTGTACAACCGGATACATTGTGGAAATTCCAACTCATAGATTTTTCACTTGTCTTTGTGCATGCATGCATACCACTTCATTTTTACCACATTTTTTAACATGGAGACCAATGCCTGACATGAGGAGCTTCAGAGGAAAAATTGAAATTTTTAAATTTCCTTTCAGAGGTTTCAGATGGTTTGGAGGGTTTAAGTTTAAAAACTACTTATATATTTATTGTTGAACTGGGCCTCAGACTTGGGATTGTCTATGAATCCTAGTAAACATCAGACAAATTAAGCTGTGGTTCACAAAGCTGTGGTTCACAGTTTGTACATGTCATGATCAAGGCAGAGATGGATTGATTTTCTCAAGAAAATTGGTTTGTTCAAAATGTTTCATTTGGAGGATACAATTCTTATATGATTTGGCTTAAATGTCTGATCTTTGTCCTCTTTTATTCAAATTTTCAGGATGAGAAAGATCTTGTTCTTCTCAATCAGGTATTTACCTTTTTTAAAAATTATTTTATTTTAAGATTGTTTTTACATTTTGTTAGTTTGGAAGTTATTAAGTGTAAAAATTAATCTGTCTTTGTCTTTACCTTCATTTGTTGAAAACTTGAGTATGATTAAATGGGTTTGTGAATGGTATATTTGGGACTGTCATTTGTTGTAGAGAGCGATAAAATCTTTGTCCCAGTTTGTATGACCAACTTTTAATATATTTGTTGTTCAGTATGTTGAGCGAATTGGCTTTATAAAACTGACATACCTGTACTTTTCACCCAGCAGTCTCTTCTGGTTGTCTTTTTTAAGCATTTTTGTTTGTGCCCACATCAAAATTAGATATGACCCGTATAAGGATATGGCAGCTAGAGTTCATGTACAACCAAAGAAGGGACGTTTCCCCCGCAGAAAATATGTAATTTTACGACACCAGTGTGGTATCTTATCGTATTGTGTATGATTTTAGACTGCAAAATATTTGTGCATTTATTGTGTATTTAATCATACTCATGGTATTGTGAGTAATTCACTGTTTTCCCTTGTTATATTTCAGTCGGATAAAACTTTGATGGTTCCAACGCCACAGTTGAGGACAGGTCTGCTGAATCGTATCGTCCCACCTGAGGATGCTAATAAGGAGCAGCTGAGACACTGCTGTACCTCTCAGGTGCGGCATTCTATGATATTTTATATTCCACTCTGGTAGTAAATAACATAACAATATGTGCCTAATATTTCCTTCGAGAATTCATAAATATGCACCCATGTGACTGTCAGTGCTTTATCAGATAGAATGGTGTGTTTAGTACGGGAAATTATCTGTTCTTGAATGAGAAACAGATAGGTGGGAACTCATTTGCATTGAGTGGTCACCAATGGTATCTTTCTCCAGAAGGCGACGATGTAACTTCACTATGGTTGAATGGTGACAGTTAAAATGTCTTGAAATATCTCGGCGTGTTATTTCAGACGGCAGCATCCCAAATGCTTGTCTATGTTCTTGAATTGATAATCTTGGTATCTCAATGACAACTATAGGCACAATTTTCTGTAAAAACGTAAACTGGTGTTTTTCTCATTACGAGTTTAATTACGTCTCAAATTTCAGTGATAGGATCTTTTATACCCAGGGTGTCCAGCAAAGTCAGAAATATGTCGGATTTTTCATACTCAGGTCGGAAATGGTCGGAAATTGGTGTCTTGGGTAGGAAAACAAGTAGGCAATGGGGCTCGGGTAGTAAAAACAGGGTTTCCGTGCATCAGGGAAATCCTTGAAAACGAAAAAAATGTTTCCCGGTCGAGAAAATACCAGGAGAAATGATATATTGAGGACCAACATGAGAGAAAATCAGGGAAATTGAAGTAGACGTGAACAATTATCGGCACCGCGAAATGGGGAATTGCGAAAGTTTGTGGACGATGAATGATCATTTTGTCATTCATTTCCGGTCATGCGTGCTTTGCTGTCTGGTGATTCTTTCATGTTGAAAACGATTCCGATACCTTCTTTAAAATTGTAAAGTTTGCTTGGGGATTAATGTCGGATTGCGACACAAAGTTTTCAATATTTTCTTTAGTTTTAGCGCCTATATGAATACAATGAACTGCATATCTACGACCCAGCCTCCTTTCTTCAATTCAACTTTTACTCTGGAGAGATTAAGAATGTCGTGTGCGTTAAAAGCGCATGTTGTTGTATGGTTTGTGTCAAAGGGAGAGAGTTAGAGGGTAATGTGCATATTTTAAGTGTGTAAGAAGGCTAGGCAGAATGTTTGTGTGTGTTTAATACGACCAATCGCGCATGTGTGTATTAGTATTAGAGAGAGAGAGTATGGAGAGTTGGGAGTTTACGGATTGCTGAAAGGCAAATGCAAGTGTTCAGTAAGAATAGAGGAGGTTGGATGATAGAAGTGATATTAATATTATGCACGCACAGTCTGATAGCAGAATAGAGGGTGGGGAGGGGACAGGGTGAATGAAGTCAATGTGAAAACATAGGATGGCAAAACAAGAGGCGACTGAGTCTGACATACGGTATCGGAAGAGAAAGAGAGAAATAACGAATGTCTTCCACTACAGTGTAGACATGGGCGAGAAAGGGCAGAACTAGGAAGAAGGCAATCATGTACTATACTAAAAATATTACTAGATTTAGATCTAGATCTAGATTCCGGTTTTATTGAAGAAGAAAGAAAGAGTGGGTGGGGCGGTTGCCAATATTGGTGGTGGCTAAAAGTAGAACAGGAAAAGATTTACAATTGGCAGAGTTCAAGTTAGAGAAAAAGCCTCCCAAACCTCATTTTCTTCTCGGTAGACTGAGTATTTGTGCGTGTGTTTAGGCTATGACATTGTCACTCTTGTGTTTTATTTACTTTTCGAAAGGAGATACAAAAAAAAATGTTTTTCATTTTTGTACTGTTTACATGTTTTGTGAAATAATAGGGGTAGAGATCTATCACTACTATCAGCTATCAGAATTATTTTTTTCTTCAGAAAAATGATGAAATATTGTTAATCCAAAGTAAAACATTAAAAATTAAAGAAATGTGTGATCACTTTTCATTTCATTGAGATGCACAAGAAAGTCATTCATTTATGATTTGAATTGACAATTTATGATAATGCATTGAAATTGGAAATATTTACGCTGTTCTCCGTTTCTGGCGCCGGGAGAGTATTTCATTTCCTAGGTAGGATTTTTCTGTTGAGGTAGGAAATTTTCAGTTGACCTTTTGCTGTTTATACCAAGCCTAAGTCTGAAAATGATATAACTTACAAAGCTTCCACCTGACATTTGAACTCAATACTGTAAAGTTGTCTTTGTGTATATACGGTTTTATGTTCATTTATTTTATCATCCTATTAATCATTGCCTAATGGATGCAGTAATTTATATGTGTACACAATGTCAGACATAATACGAACCTTTCTTCTGTACACAAGATTAACAAGAATTATTCCTTTTAATTATCCTCTGTAGGGAGTGGCAGATAACAGCAAGGAAATTGATTTGGAAGACAAGATCAAGTTGGACATGATTATCATTGGGAGTGTGGCTGTTTCTAGAGAGGGTGAGTGTAGTGTGTCATAAATGAAAAGGCAAATATTTTGGCTGAAACATTTTGTCTCAGATTTGCTCTTTTTATCTTTTACATTTAATGAGTGTTGGATAAATGTGGAATATTGTGACTAACTCCTATTGTTTTGGGGTTGGGTTTTTTTCTTATCTTTTCGGTGTCATTTTCACACATTACTTGAATACATCTTGATTTGAATATTATATGACTCATTTATCATCTTAAAATTGCAATAGTGTTTTCCTTTGTACTTTGTTATTCTGCAGAAGGAAATCATAGCTTCTATCCAAAAAATTTTGGTTATTTTTCTTTAGGCTATCGCATTGGTAAAGGCAAAGGCTATGCTGACCTGGAATATGCCATGATGAGGACCATGGGGACTGCTGATGAAAACACTGTCGTGGTCACTTCTGTCCATGACTCACAGGTGGTGGAGATTGCGAAGGAACTGGTCAGTACTGGTCTCGTGTTCATTTGGAATTGAATGTGTCGAGTTGCAAATGTGTACTAACTCATGATTTTGTCATTAATCACCCCCTATCTCATTGCTGGTCTCAATTGATTGAATTTTAGATGCTAGTTTGATTGTACTTTAGAAGAAACCTGTTAGGGATACATTTTCAAAGTTGGTTTTCCAATGTGCTGTGCACAAATCTCATTTCATGGGTGTTTCCCACATTCTGGGGGAAACTTCAAATCGCCATGATATAGCTATTTTAATAATGTAAATACTTTGAAATAATGTAAGCTCTTTAACATTATCCTTCAGGTGAAGTTTAATGATGTCTACACTCTCTTTGAAAGAGTTTCATAATTCATTATTTAATCGGAGTCATTTCAATAGTGCACAAGTCACAATTATGTCATTTAGAGAAAAATGCCAAAAACCATGAACTTGGCATTGTTGGCTTTGGGAATTCAGGCTTCAAACGGCTGAAAACGTGATGTATTTTCAACACATCATTTTCATACTTTTTTAGGAAGCATGATTTCCATTTGTTCCCTAGGATTATCTGTGTCTCGTTTTTCATGAAAGTGGACATTGGCACACTATTAAATTGACCCCTTCAATTAGAGAAATGAATCAGCTCTGATACATAATATTCCTATGATTGAAATCTTTTTGTTGTTGCAGGTGGAGGAACATGATGTGACCGTGGATTACATTTTGACCCCTACAGAAGTGATTAAAACAAACTGCACTCGCCCAAAACCCACTGGGGTTATTTGGGATCATCTGGATATTGCTAAATTTTATCAGGTATCTTGTGTTACAGGATAAACCTGTCAGTTACTGTTTCTGGCTCCTTTACCGTGACAATTTTTTGTTGCTTGCTCTTTCAATGCACATTGTTGTTTGGACTGAATCAATTTAGGTTTTGTTACAATATGTGCATTTAATAGTTTCTCTTACTTTGTAACTTGTTTTGTATTTTACAGAAATATTCTTTAGTTTTTATGTTTTCACATTTTCTCTTTAAAAAATTTTTTTTTTCTAAGATTCTAAAACTACAAGATAAATGAGCAGGGTGTCCAGCAAGGTCAGAAAGTTGGAAATATGTCAGATTTTTCATACTAAGTCGGAATAGTCGGAAATTGGTGTCTTGGGTAGGAAAACAAGTAGGCAATGGGGCTCGGGTAGTAAAAACAGGGTTACCATGCATCATGGAAATCCTTGAAAACGGAAAAAAATGTTTCCTGATCAAGAAAATATCAGGGGACATGATATATTGAGGACCAACATGAGAGAAAATCAGGAAATCGAAGTAGACATGAACAATTATTGCCACCGCTAAAATAGGAAAATGCGAATAAGTGTTGACGATGAACCATCATTTTGTCATCCATTTCTGGTCATGCATGCTTTGCTGTCTGGCGAGTCTTTCATGTTGAAACTAAACGATTCCGATACCTTCTTTAAAATTGTAAAGTTTGCACGGGGAATTGATATCGGATTTTAAGACACAAAAGTTTTCAATATTCTTTAGTTTTAGTGTCTATACCAATACCATGAATTGCTTATGAGAACTGACATTTTTTTGACTTTCAAAAGTGTTGCATATTCAAGAATGTACTTTTGAAAATGTACGAAAATCGGGGGGAGGAGGGGGGACTAATTGCGACCATCAATTGGGGGTAGTTGAAATGCTTTGAATGAGAATATCATTCAAAGATAAATGTTCGACAGTTTCCTTTCTGATTGTATTATTTTTTGTTTTTTGCCCTCTAGATTCCAGTTCTTCGGCAGTTGCGAGACATTGAGCGGGATGCTGGCAAGGATGTTAAGCTTAAAGATCAGAAGGAAGAAGATGAGGACCCTGTTGATACTTTAAAGCCTCGCCAAAGACGATACAACCGGTTCAACAATCGAGCCAGGGGCCGAGGCAGAGGCGGCTACAGGTATTATTGAGATTTTGATCAATACTTAAAGATTAAAAAATAACCACTTTTGTGATTTCTAATTGCATGTCAGAGCCTATGGCATTTTCTCAAGGTGAGAGATAGATCTGAAGCTTACTTTTCTTTTGTTCACAGTGATTGTTTGTTATTAGTGCCTAGTGCCATTATTCTTCTCTTCCTCTTGTTTGGCCATAATGAGCATCTCCTCGTTTCCATCTTTGTTTGGTATTGATATAGTTAACATATTCTTTCTAACAATTAGGCTAACTCTGAAAAAGGGCCTCAGCGGTTCAAAATCTATTAAAATTTTGTTGTTGAGTAAAGCCCCCCCCCCCCAGTCTGGTAGGTAGATTGACACATCGTCCCATCAGAGATGGTTGATAAAAAGGGGGTCCTGTGTGCAGATTACGTCATTCTGTGCACGTTTAAGATCCCTTGGCTGTTTACAGGGCAGTCCAGTTACAATAAAAAAAAAATCCTACCAAAACCCTCGAAACCACCTTAGTTTTTGTTGGGGTGATCAAATTAAGTAAAAAAATCTCTGAAAAAGAAGACAGTAAGTTAGCAGATTGAGAGATTAACTCCCATGATTCTATCATTTTCTCTTTTTTTTCAAGATTTATTCAAGTGAAAGGTGCAATTCTTCCACTCTGCAACTTCTGTAAAGATTGTGAAGGACCATTTAGCTAATTTTTCATCTTCTGGCAATGTATCATAAGCATGACAGTTAGATCATTATCAGTTTTGCTGTCAAAAGTTCCAGTGACAATATATTTATTCCATGCTATTTTCCTTTTTAAAGCAGGTTCAGGAGAGGAGGTGGAAGGCGCAGAGTAATGGATGGAGATGAAAGCAATAAGGAGAACGTTGAGACTGGGGACGAATCTGGAGCTGATGGGGACCACGATGCTCGTGGCAGGCGTCCTCGCAACTACCGTAACCGGCGTTACCCGTCCGTGGTGGCAAGACCCGGGCTTCAGAGTCTGAGTACAGTGACGGTGGTGGTGACGGCAACCAGAGGGATGATGAGGATGACAGGCCACACCAAAGAAGGTTTGTATTGGTTTTGAGAAGAGGGATTACTCATGTGATGATATGGTTGATAGCGAAGCTTTGGTGTTCATAGCAATAATATTACACAACACGTGCCTCATAGCAACTCATGAAAGGGTGTAGTTGTCTCACTGTGAATATTTAAAACAAGGATATTTAAAATATTTAAATATTTAAAACACAGGAACCCTTGGTAAGTCAGTATTCAGTCAGAACCGTTTTACGTTTTGTACAGAATGATGTTACATAAATATTGAATATTTATTACAACCACATGTACAGTTAGAGACATTTACTGTCGGTCTGTTGATGGAACATACATTGAAACGGGAGAAAATCTCCAACATAGTGAAGATTGCATGGTCCTTGATTGGAAAGCCTTTCATTGTTCCTTCTAAATTCTTATATTGTTGTTTTATTCTTCCTGACAGATTTCAAAACCGTAGGAGGTTTAATAACAGGAGACGCCGCTTTGTGGGCAATCGACGTGACAATCGTGCCATGGGAGATCACTCTGGCAGTGATGGAGAGCAGAAGACATCGGGAGACGAAGATGGAGAAGGTAATAGGCTGCCCAACTTTATAGATATTTAACCATTTCACCGCTGCCTTGAAAGTTCAATTTTTTATGTGGTATCATGTAAACTGTATGATCTGCATGCAATTCCACGACTTTAAAAGCTCGAAAACCGAACTTAAAACAATTACCAAGCTGGCAGAAACTCATCTCACTACATTTGTAACCTGATGGGAAAACACATTGGAGATTTCATAAGAAATGACGGTTAGCTCTCTTTAACTAACAAGCACTGCGATATAAGCCGCCTTGAGAGGGAGGGAGAGAGAGAAGGAGATCTAGCTTGTTAATACATTAAAATTATTTCTTGCTCGGCATTCCAGAGAATTTGAGATCTAGATTCTAGTCTGATAGAGAGATCTTGAAAATAAGTGCGCATGTTGTTGATTTAAGATTCTTGTAGTCTATAGATTTAGATTCTTCTAGATTTAGATTCTAGACAGACATGCTATTTTATGATAGATCTGGATTCAATCTAGTAAGATCGAGATAAGATATATCTAGATCTAATTCTAATTGTTATCTGGAGGCCTAGAAACATTGAGACTAGATTTAGATTACTAGGTTTAGAATTTGTCACGCCCATAAGATATGTGCTAGGCGCAACAACATAACCATTGGTACGTGGAACGTCTGGATGCTAAATGCTCCTGGTAAAGTAGAACTAACACATGCATTGAGAAAATATAACTGGAACATCTTTGGATTATGGGAGATGAGATGGAAGAGTATGGGAGAAATATCAACCCATGAAAGCCACAAGCTTTACTACAGTGGTAGGGATGACAGACACGAAGAAGGTGTCAGTTTTCTCGTGCACTAAGACACAGCAGGCGCAGTGATGGGATGCCGGCCAGTTTCAGCAGGCTCATCCCAATTGCCTCCGGCTATTACCCTTCAACATCACAATAGTGCAAGCATACTTACCAACCACTACGCATTCTGATGAAGATTTCTATAATCAGGTGCAAGAAGTCATTGATGAAACACCGAAAAAGGACTTGTACAAGGGGACTGGAATGCCAAGATCGAGTAGATGCACAGAAAGACTGGAAAGACAAATGCAGACGCTATTATAACACAGAAACTAACGAGAGAGAGGATTAAGACTGCTAGAATTCCGCCACATTCAATGAACTGAAAGTGACGAACACGTTCAGCCAGCATAAGGCATATAGACGGTGGACCTGGCACAGCCCAAACGGCACCCACCACCAGATAGACTACATCCTGGTGAGAAGACGCTTCCATACATCAGCCAACACTGCCAGGACACACAGGTTCCTGGGAGCGGATATCAATAGCGACCACGAACTAGTCATGATGACCTTTTGTTTACACCTCAAGAAGATGAAGCAGGTCCACACTAGAATACAGTTTGACCGGGAGAAATTGCAAGACCCAAAAGTGGCACAAATTTTTAAGGCTAAGATTGGAGGCAAATTCGCACCACTCCTAATACTCAATGCAGACGGCAGTGATACAGACACTTTCATTGACATTTTTAACACCGCAGTGACCGAGACGGCCAATGAAGTCCTCAGCAAGAAGTGGCCCATCAAGAAACCTTGGGTCACACAGGACTTGCTGAAATTATGTGATAAAAGGAGTGAACAAAGAAGTCAAAAGTATGACAGTGAAGATGGAGCAAAGCAGTACAGACAAGCAGACAAGATGGTGAAGAAGGGCATGCTGGAAGCAAAAGAGGAATGGATCTCGGCTCAATGCAACGATATCGAACGTAACCTCAATTTAAACACCCGGAAAGTGTATCAAATAGTCAATCACCTTATAAGCAGCAAACATGGACGGCCCAATGCCGTTCTCAATAAAAACAGGAAGTGCCTGACTGAGAGCAAAGAGATCATACACAGATGGACAGAGTATTGCTCAGACCTCTACTCTCTCCGCGCAGTAGGCGACATAGAAATGCTCAACACACATCTGACAACAGACACAGAGAATCTCCCATCCTTCGAAAAGAAGGGAGGAAGCAGTGAAATCTCTGAAGAAAGGAAAGGCTGCAGGCATAGACAATATCCCAGGTGAACTTGTCCAAGCAGGGGGACCCAGTCTTTAGTAATCACCCTTCCCAAGAAAGGAAACCTACAACAGTGCAACAACTACCGCACAATCAGTCTCATTTGCAATCCTAGTAAAGTTATGCTCAGGATCATACTGAACAGACAGAAGCCGCAGGCCGTGGCAATCATAGGTGAGGAGCAGGCAGGATTTAGAGCAGGGCACAATACAACTGAGCAGATATTTAACCTCAGAATTATGTCGAACGATACTTACAACACAATATTAAAGACAACATAACGAAATCAACTATAGCCAGTGGGGGAAAAAGAAGAGAAAAAAAACAAGGAGAAAAGGAAAGAGGGAGGGAGGGGATGGAGGAGCAGAAAAAGGAGAAATAAAATCCACTAGTTTAAAAATGTGAATTATACAAAAACAAAGCAAAATGTAACAGCACACAGTATTTTTATTAATCTTTGGTCAGAATGATAGGCTTTTTTCCCCCCGTAATCATACTTCTCACAGATAGCATTAGCTGTTGAAATGTTTCCGTTTGTAATTGAAAAGGAGTTTTTCCATATTGTTTAATTTCGTTATACTTAACTTAATCCCACCTACAGCATCCGTAGTCGCCCGTTCGCTAGAGCCGTGCGTCTACCTAGATTGCCCATAGTCGCCCGGTGACATAGCAAACCTTTATAAACTCTTTATAAATACGTAAATCTCGTTCAATTATAATTTCACGAGACTTCCGTTGTAGGTGCCATTTCCGGTATTTTTAGGGCTTTTCCTTTTTGTTTCTACGTTGCTTCATTGCGAAGCTATCCTCGCTTGAATTTACACGAAATTTTTCTACCAAAATCGACCTCGCGCTTTACAATGGACGACCTGTTGAATTTGTTCCGTAATGTAACAGATGACGGAGACCTACACGGTCACGATTATAATCCTATAACTTTGAATTTAGATGAAGAAGATGAAGATAATGTAGATCCACCAATGCCTGGCCAAGACGATGAATCGGACATTGATGCCGATCTCGTAGTTGAGAATGACGAAGATGATGAGGATGAGGACGACGAGGGAGTGGTGAAGAGAGAGAAGTAAATCTACATCATAGTCTTGAATGGACGACGTTGGATGATCTAAACAACGCAGAAAGGCCTAGGGTTATTCACTTTGATGAGGTGGGGGGATATTAGATATATTATATTTATTCATTCTTGGATTTCTTGACTGAAGCCTGGACTGTTTGAACGTAGTACTATTATATACAAATGATTCCTTCCTCTGGATTATGTTCTTGTGGACTTGGGTTTTTTTTTCGCTTTGGGTAATGGATAGATTATAATTGTGCATGTGTGATTGATGAGATTTTTTTTTGGGGGGGGGGGGGGTATTTTTTATTCATTCTTGGATTTATTGACATTAAACTGGACTTTTATGAATTTTGTGTATTATTATATTATTGATTCCTTCCTCTGGATTGTACTAATTGGACTTACCTGTAAGGCTTCTTGTGGTCTTTCTTGATTTTTTTTTCGCTTTTGGTCAGTTTGAAATTTTTTTTAGCAAGTAATTCTTTTTTTTTCAACCCTAATTTTATATGTAAATAAAACTTTAGTCTTCTAGGAATTTTTGCAGTTTATTTCATATTTTTATTATGTCTGGGTGCCTGTCTGTAGTGATTTTTAAAAGTTTGTCAAAATTGTGGAAGAGTTATTTCCCTTGTGTTAGGTACAGGGGTAGATTCAGGAGTGGGGCTTAGGTGGGATTGAGTTAAAAGAGAAAAGAAAAGCAGAAATTTTCACTCTTACGTTTTTTTATTTTAGGTCGTCGTGGGCAGCGCCCAAGACTCCGTATAAACCCGGATGCTGTAGTGTTTGTGGGGTCTCTGTCAAGGAACCTGCGAGTTAGTGAGTTGAAACTGAACTGAGGAGCCATAATGTCAATCCCATGAGGCTTCTGTGGCGTGGAGGACGGGCTTTGCTTTCTTGTACTTCATGGAAACAAGCTCTGCCAAAGAAGCTGTTGACGTGCTCAGTGGACGTGAGCTGGATGGCAGAGAGATTAAGGTATGTCTATTGCCAAATGGGCTGTGTTTTTCATTTAATAATATGTGTTTATTGTCATGAAAGTTTGATATATTGTTTCTTATAGCACTGGATTGTGGTTGAAGGTAGTTTCAATGTTACAAAATATAACATGCAAGAATGTTATGGCTGATTATATCATATGGGCAAATCAAATCAAAGTGCCTTTTTTCACCTCTTAATTACCTTGCGGTATTTCCTACTAGGTTGAAATGGCAAACATGGACCGCCAACAACGCCGCAGGGGGTCGTGCAGTCAATGGAGACGAGCGAGGAGAAGATGAGCTTGATGCCAGGGATAGGTATGTAAATAGAAATTGTGTAATGAGAGATGAAGGAAAGTAGTATTTTCCAAAACTCTGAATCCCTTCACTGTTCTAAATTAGTTTGGTTCAATGAGTCAGGTAGGGTCAGCCCGATCAGTCAGTGATCAAGGCGATCTCTCTCTCATACCTGTAAATCTTCTTATCCGCCAATCGTAAGCTCGAGGTGAAAGGGAAAACGGCTTGCCAACTAGCAGACCAGCGCTTTGCCAAACCCTCATCTTCGCTCATCGTTTTTTCTGACAGCTCACGGAGTGATCTAAGAATAGATAGATCGTCGTGCCCTGCAATGACTCACTGTCTGTCTGTCAGATTGCCTTATACCTTGCCCTGTTAAAAACAAAATTTAAATGGTGTTGGTTGGAGGAGAAAGACCGCAATTGGGACATGTTATCCGAGTATATACGCAAGATTCCTGTACCAGGCACTGTTTATTGTTTATTTTGTAACCAAATACGTTAATTATGCTCAGTCACAGCATCATGTCCAGCGCCGAAATGAAATAACATACACACATACACTTATGCATATTAATATACACTCACACGCCCACAACATACAATAGAAATTAAACATTTGTGTGAATGCCGAACAATTTTCAGACAATTTGGGAATTGGCTGTTTACATGTATGCTCTCTCTCTCATTTTCTCCCTCCCTCTCCTCTGCGCTCCCTCTCTCTCTCTCTCCCTCTCTCTCGCTCTCTCTCTCTCTCTCTCTCTCTCTCTTTCTCTCTTTTCTTTCTTTCTTTCTTTCTTTCTCTCTCTCTTTCTCTCTCTCTCTCTC
This sequence comes from Doris montereyensis, assembly GCA_037039925.1. NCBI lineage: Eukaryota > Metazoa > Mollusca > Gastropoda > Nudibranchia > Dorididae > Doris > Doris montereyensis. The sequence continues at coordinate 181,076 of JAXRKP010000576.1, forward strand.
TCTCTCTCTCTCTCTCTCTCTCTCTCTCTCTCTCTCTCTCTCTCCCTCTCTCTCCCCTCTCACTCTCATTCTCTCTTTCTCTCTCTCTCTCTCTTTCTCTCTGTCTCACTGTCTCCTGTTCCGGTCAGTGTTGTTTTGGTCTTTGTATTGTTTGTCTCACTTAAATTCCCTTCTGCTTTTACTTCCCCTTTTCTTTCTGATTGCAGTGATGAAAGGAGAGAATCCATCTTGTGACAGTTGAAAGATAAAATTTTACACGATATTGCTGTTTCTATCAGACAAGTCACATCTGTTTTCTCCTTATGACTTTCTTACCACAAAATTATCCTGGTTGTATGTCAATCATTATCTCTTCCTGGTGGGCGGTTGGCGGGTGCTACTGGTAGGTCCCATTTCTTTTCCTTCATTCTTTTACTTATCTTTCATTCTGCTGTTAATGCTTCATTCATGTGGCCGGGCACTTCTTTCCTTTCACTCTTTCACTTGTAGGCGAGCATTGGGGTCAGTTGGGAAGTGTGTAAAGGGGTGGGGGATCGAATATGGTTGCATATCCTACGCATTTCTGTGATGTATTTATCAAAACAAATGGATGTGGGGATGAGCATGGATGAATGAGCTCTGCCCGAGGCGTGTGTGAGGGGGTCGGTTGTGTGTGCGTGGGGGGGGGAGGGCTCGAATGAGGTTGTATATCTTACGCATTTCTGTGATGTATTTGTCACACTAATACATTATATTACTGCATTAATGTTTAGCAATTTTAATAATGAATATGTATTATGATTTTTAAACTTATTTATGAGGAACAATGTAATTTCCTTCTTTGGATGAATAGAGTATTATTATTATTATTATTATTATTATTATTATTATTATTATTCTTTCGTCTTGCTTTTTCTTCTTAATCACCTTGAGATCATCGCAAATAGTGGATGGGGTAAATTCCAATTAAACAAACTCTTTATTCACCCAGTGATCACTGTATATGGTGGAAAGAGTAAATATCAGTGAAGCAAAATCTTTTATCCTGATTTTCTTTCCACTCTTATCACAGATAATAATTAAAAAGATTATATAAATTAGGCCTTCTAATGATTCAGCATCATGTTGCTTGTTTATTTTCTCATTGACTTTACAAATTAAAGATTGTTTTCTTTTTTTTTTTCTGTTTTCTATGCTGAATGCATTTATCATATTCCCTTTGTTTTCCACAGGTAAAGCGTAAACATGCGTGAAGTTCCCTGATGGTCACGACAGAAGAAAAAACACTGACTTATTTAATCTTGTGTGTCTGTAGAGGTCAGTGAAGTGACTGTCAGCAGGACTTCATCGTCTGTAGTCCTCACTAGCCTGTGCGGGCAAGAGGGGCAAGAGATGTTTGCCAGCGACCAGCCTGTTAGCCATTGCCATACGCTTGTAATGACATATGGGTATTGGTGGTAGACACGAGTTTTTCACTTAAAATTAAGCTCTGATGTATTCTTTAGTGGTTAATTATTGGACGTTTTTCCATGTTGTATATCTGAGATGGTCTCGTTGACGCAAACCAGTTGACAATTAACCCTACCCAGCTTCCATGAAAGAATGAGTAAACTCCATTCACACCACAGTTACTAATCACAGCAGTGTGTCATTCTTTGCGCTTGCTCTACTGTTGGTTGTATGTTTCACATTTGTTTGTTCTTGCATCTGTTACAAAGGGCTAATGTGAAGGGTTCCTCTCACAGCAAACTTTTTTTCAAGGGCTTGTCTCCACACAGCCGTTTCCCCCCTCAAGCTAAGATAAAGCCTGGTGCGATCTCCTCTGGTTTCCTGTAGCAACGCCCACCCGCCAAGACTAGCTGGGTGACAAATAGTTTAATTGCAAAAGGCAGCACCTTACTTAGGGCTTTTTTCTTTTTTTAAACTTTTTTTTTTAATGAATTTTTTTCTAATTTAAAAAATGAAATAAATAAGAATATCATGATATGTGATATGTTATATTCATTATGATGTATTTATGTATATTAAATTGATACTCCTTTGAACTGAACTGTTTTGATTGGTAATGACTATGAGATGCGAACTAGAGGCCGGATGACGCTACAAAGATTTCTTTCATTTTTTTTCTAGGGTGATTATATTCTAATGGCTGTCCTTTTGTTTTTCATAAAGGGAGTTTGAATTGTGACTTTTGACAGTTGAAATTATACCTCTTTTTGTATAGATATTTATTATCATTTTTAAGCATTTATTTATTATCTTGGGTGGATTCGAGTTGATGGAAATGTGTTTAAAGATGATGTGCGCAATTCTAGTCTTGTATGTCTGGATTGTTTCTTATGGGAGGGAATTGAATTATGGCTGTTAGTGTTTTCATTTGTAGGGTTGGTTTTGTTTTCTTTTTAAATAAATAATGGTTTTATTAGGTTGTAAAGTACATTGATGTGCTAGAATTGCCAGTGTTTTAAGGAATTCAGATAACTTTTATGAAAAATGAAAGCCAATTAGTTTGTATCTTCTCTCCACATTTTTATCCACCTATTAAGTGTCCTTCGTTATTTCTTAGAAGATTGATGCCGTCTCTAGTGGCCTTTAGTAGTTTTTTTCATGAAGACTGTCTGGACAGTTTGTACAATTGCTGAATCAGTTCTTTGTGATTTCAAGAACCCCCCGAGCATTGCCCATGTTGTGTCCTGTAATAAAAGTCCATGAACTCTGGACAGCTGGGGTGGAAGCCTGATGGAAAGCCAAGCATCTTTGTGTCAAAATGGTTGACAAGCTGGCCATTCCTCTTTCCTCCCCTGGCTTTGTTCCACCTTCTCTTATTTTTGTCACCAGATGACCACCCGGTCTGGGTGGATGGACTTCCTTTAGCACCATGCCTCTGGGTTTGACATCAGCGGATTAAAGAAAAAGCTCTTGACCTTCAAGGATGAAATTTTAAGACAGATGTGCCACTATTGGACTATTTTCTTCGACTTTTCGACTGGAAATTTTGTCTTTTATCATTTTTCATTAGTATGTGTTTGTCATCCTCTCCCACCACCACCATTTTTCATTTCTCTCTTTTTCTTGCCTTTTTTCTTTTCAAATTAATTAAATACATGTTCTCTTCATGGAAAGGTGTTCCAAGAGTCTAGTGTGTTGTTTTGTCTTTGAATTCACTGTTGTTGACCGCTGACATTTGACATTTCATCATCCCAATATTAACCTCATATCTGTATGGTAACTTTGGCTAGACATGTTAATAGTATAAAGCAAAGATAGTTTTTTTTCTGAGTTGCTTTTTTTTTTGGTAGTTATTGCAGTTTATATATTTTCCATTGAACAATAGTTTTAGAAGAGAAAAATATGTTAATAAGGTAATCATTCATTATACTCGTGTAAACAATATTAATAGGTCTGCACATATCATTTATGAAAATAAAACTGCACACTTAGTTACGTCATAAATTATCTTATTTAGTCTGTTAAAAAGAGTACATTTTTGTTCTTCTTGACAATGTTTCTCTCCATGATCTTTTAGCTTTCAGTTCTACCATAGCAAGCAAAAGAATTGGTTTTCAACATTTTGTCACAGCAATATAATTTTTCTACATGATTTCAACTGAGATTGCAGAAAACGTGAAATTGTCGTGGGGTGTATGCTGATATTGAAACGAATATCTCCCACCCTTGTACTCGTATGTTGTATGGAATATATTTTATTTATAAATCTATATATGATTAATTATATATTTTTCTCATCACACTTAGCAAATGTACTTGTGTGTGTTACATTATTTTTCTATTACTTGAATTCTTTAAACTTTCTTTTCAATGGGTATCCAAAGTGCACAAACATATTTGATGGTCAGTTTCATTTGAATTCTGTTTTTGGCTGCTTCACAAAATGTACCAAAACATTGAACCAAAGCCGTAGACCTTATTTTGTGCGTAAGAGAGTTTTGGGTTTGAATTTTTTTATTTATTTCGTTGACACCCTTCTTTAAAATGTACATATTTGATGTACAAAAAGACTAACAGAAAATGTATCTTTCTTCCTTTTTTTTTTTGCAGTAAAAGTAAAGTTTTGTCTCAAATTGACATAACCTCAAGTATGTTACCAATGCAGCACTTTGAATGTATTGTTGATTGATTTAATAAACTTTGTATTGTTCAATGCTTAAACAAATGAGTCATTTGTCATTTTTTTTATCAAGTAAGTGTTTTCTTTGCCCATGTTCATGTCTAGATTCATTAACAAACATTCGAGTAAATTAGAATAGAAGTATTCTTTTTCACCAGCACGATGTTAGGTCACGATTGTCTATGTAGTTTTCTTTCTTTCTTTGACTTCTTTCATTCAGTACATATTGCTTCTCCATTTACTTTCAGTGTATTATTGATTTTGTATTGTTTATTTTATTCATTTCCCGTACTTTCAAGTGTTTGGTCTTGGCGGAGATACTGGTAGGTCCTCCTTTTCTTTTCTTCTTCATTCACTTGAGGAGTCCATCACAAAACGTGATATATCTAAATTACTCGAGATGAGAAAAGGTTAACAAATATCACTCGTGTTCATTAATTGCCACATTAATAATTATCTTAATGTGTCACAGACAAAGATTAATATTAAGTCGATGTACTTTTCTCAAAATCCAAGCTCTAATTTCACGTTTTTTCACAAAATGCGACATATCCATCATTTGTGTTCTTCACAAAATACGACAAATTGGCGAGTTTGGGACCAAAATGACGATTTTTCTGTATTTTAAATATTCGGGTAGAATGATCATTTATCTACAAGTTTATGGAATGGCAGAAAAAATGTCTATGACGTAGTTTTTTTGGTACACAATATTTTGTAGGTGAGGGTTGGCAAAAAGTTAAAATTGACGTAAATTACCCTACTATAACACTGAGGAGAAGATGGTACTGAAAATCGGAAAACCTGTATAACCTGCTCAGCCAGCTATCGCCACATAGGGCCATAATCTGGGAACATGGTCTATTGACACGCCCAATTTGGCCTAACGTTGAGTGATATAAGAGGTCAAATGTTCGGGCGATGCGGGGGTGCAAATATGCCCACAAGTATAGGAATAGGGCAGGGAAATAAAACAAAATACTGGTCATTATGATGTCTGTTTTCACAATAGTTTATATCTAAACCTAGGTTTACAATCCTCCTTACATTAGTATTTCAATGCTAGAGACTGTCAAAAGAGTAAGGGGCTGCTACAACTACAAGGACAAGCCGTCTGATGTTGTTTTTTTTTCAACTTTTCTTTTAATTTCTTCATTAGCATTTTTCTCAAATTGTGTTTTTTCCCACTAAATTTCTATCTCCTTTGTCATTTACCGACCAATTTGTATATTTGGCACACAGGTTCCTCTTGTCAATATTAATAGAATTGTAAACTTTTGGAGAAAATTATTTTTGGTAATAAACATGCCATTTTTGCATATAAACGATTTGTTTTTTTAAACAATTCATGGGGAAAAAACTCCAAAATATATATAAAAAAACATCGCTCTTTTGATACTGAAATAGAAAAAAAATTCACAGGTTTTGAGAGATTTTTTAACCACAACTAAGACTAAGAGAGGAGATAGATTTTGAAAATTGGGTCAAAATCCAGGGATGGTGGCCATTTCCTTGGCAACCATGGACACTACAAACTTTTCAATGATATAGGATAAGTATGGTTTGACAGTTACTCATATATATAATATATATATACAAAAACTAAAAATCAAAAGAAAAAATATCACTTCAGCTGGGCTGTGGGTGTGTGGGATGTTTGTCATTTGATGAGCTCTGATTGGCTGAGAGTGAGAATGCACATATTGCGTTTTGTGAACAATCATTGGCATTTATCGCATTTTGTGACCAATTGTGAAGCTGAAATGAAGCGGGATACAATGCATGTTTTAAAAAGGGAAACTTTTACCGGCTGAGATTTCAAAATGATATATCACAGTATTCACAGGGGCATAAACTCACTTTGAAAAATGTTGGGTCTATATCTCATTTTGCTTTTTTCCTTTTTTAATTTCACCCTGAGATTGATTATCGCCTATGGTGGTGAACATGTTAAATTACAATAAGACAAAAAACAACCCCTTCCCCTTAATTAAACTTCCATGTTAAAGACCAACAGTGAGGCAAGGGCATGTCGAAAATGAAGGAAATGACATTAAATAATTTTAAGCTCCATAGGAACAAAGACTAGACAAATACAAGGAATACTGGAATAGACAGAAAAATCCTGGCCATCATTGGGATTGAACCCGCGACAAATGCGTCGGCACCTATCGCCTCGCTATTAGGAAAAGAAAGCGTGCTACCAACCAAGCTAGTTAACTGCTTTACTGTCTCATAACGGTATGTAAATAAATGAATAGCATGCATTTATTTAGTCAGATGAGTATGTTGGTCACAATTTGTTTTTTTGCATCTATCATTTCTATGTATTTTAGGTGATTTTCCAACTATCTTCATTGACGGTGTTTTGTTGCCTCCTGTTCTATTTCCTTGCACTCTGGTTAGTCAAACAGAGCTTCAATTTTTTTATCTCATCACAGTTCACACTAATCACACACCTTCTTTATGACTTGTTAGTTAGTACTATATAATGTAACGTAACAAAGAGAATCATGTTGGTTTCTGTCCCCATGAATGTGTATGTGTATGAGTGCGTGTGCTTGTTCTGATGTTGAAATGGACAGGCTAAATAAATTTTCATTTTAAAGAGGCGCCATCAGCATGTGTTGCGAGTTTGTAATTAATTGTACATGTAATCAAAACAACACTGAGTTCAACCTGGATTGACAAGTTTGAGACCAAAAATGTGTATCTTTGACAATGACACCCAACTCCTGCATCAAGCATGTCAATAGCTCTACAGCCGATCAGTAATACTAATAGAGAGGCGCTCCATATTGTAAAAAAAACATAAAATTAAAAAAATATAACTTACTGTGTGTGAATGTGAATAACTTAAAATAAGGCAATTGGTGTGTTTAAGGGTGGCTTATGATCAGAAATGAGCTATAGTTTTAAATGAAATCAAGAAAACTGGTCAGGGTTAATATTAAAGGCGTTTAGGCACGTGCACGTGAAAACCGTGGATGTAATCCGTGGTGTGACCTAGATAACGTTTGGTGATTTGACACACTTGAGACATTAACCGCATTCATTTTTTAACAATATGCAATTAACTGTATAATGATAGAAATGAAATCTTTTGAAGAACATCCGAGTCTCAGAAGTGTTTAGTTTCTTTTGTCATGAGTATAGTTTTTTCACACTGAATTTTATATCTCTTCATCATTTACAAACCGATTTGTATAATATTTGGCATATAGGTTCCTCTGTCAATATTAATACTAATACTAATATACTAACAAACGACGTCAGTTTTTATTTCTATATCTTGTTAACTTTTTGGAGAAAACATTTATTTTTGTGATAAAAATGCCATTTTTGCACACGATATAATATATTATTTTTAAAAAATCATAAAAAAATACTATCCAAAAATATCTCAGAAACCTGCTTTACCCTGAGATCACCGCATATGGTGGACAGGGTAAATTTCAATGAAAGAAAAGAAAGGTTGAGAAGGACCTGATGATGTGACTTTATTATAAAAAAGCATGGAGAAAAATTTTCAATTTGGGCGTGAACCCACAACCTTTTGGTTAAGAGGCTTGACTTCTTGCCTCTGAACCTCTGAGCCACCCCTTTGAAATTATAGATGTATGAGAAGTACATCATTTACATGCTGCAGAGGAGTTTTGACCTGGTAGATGAAAGAAATATGAACTACACATTCATCATAGCGTTGACAAGCCTTCCTATGATAATCTCTAAGGGATAAAGAATGATATTGATAAGACAAAGGTCAAAAAATATAATGCTACTAATAACTATCAGTTTATTAAGATTTTATTGCAAATTTTTTTACAGATCAGAATGACATGGATTTACATAACCTGCACTTACTGCTAGTGCTAGCCATCTTGGCATGCAAAGCATACAATTACAATACACATTCTTCAAAGATAGGTTTAATAAGAAAAAAACGAAACAAAACAAATGAGAAAAAAGACTAGTGGTTCACTTAAGTTAACATAATTACCAACCAGTAGACTAATTTCATCACAAAAGTTTTCTCAACTTGGAAGTGAATGATGAGTTGATGAAGAACCATCCCCCAACAACCCAACAAAACAAAATAAACCCAACAACAACAAACAACAAAACCAAATACACAACCCAAACAATAAAAATAACCGCCCAACAACATCATAATAATAATATTATTCAATTTAACAAATTTTTGTTGTTTTTCCCTCTTAGAGGAAACATTTTCTTTTCAAAGCAATAACACTCAATTCTGATGAGACAATGTGAGTTAGATACAATTGAATCCACGTCTGATTTGGCAAATAAAATCTTCATATTGCCCTTTCAGTTTCAGCGCGGTTATACACAAGACCATAGTTGCCAACCCTTTTCAAATAAAATCTAATTTGAGCGACTCCTCATAATATTCCACAAAGTGTTGATAATTTACCTTCAATTAATCCCCATTGAAGGTAAATAACAAAGAGACCCCTGATCGCTGGCCTTTCTGACTAAGTCCAAGTGATGGTAGTTTTGGAGAACTCAGAATGGCGTTTTGGATATTGACCCCAATCTCTGCCATCTACATGGGGTTTCTTTACAGCCTCAAAGCCTAAACAAACCCCGTATAAAATACTTTTTTGACGTACTGGTTGGCAGTTATGCAAGATGTGTACAATTGAAAAAAAAAAGGCAATAACAAAACAGGGGAAACTCAGTGTTTCCATGGGAAAATCACAACAACCAATCTTGATTTATTGATTTGAAATATATTAATTAGTTTCTAGTGATATTTACAAGAATTTTGTAAGTGTAGTAAACAACACTTTATGGAAATAGAGACACACACATATCATCCATCCATCTACTTTGCACACATTTTGGACACAGATGCTTTGATTTTCCTAATTCAAAATCCCTTCTTTCTCAACTTATTCAACTTATTGCAATAATAATAATACCTACACAATCCTTACTCACAATTTTGAGTGGCAAGTAACAAGTTGCAGGTATGCGTTGGAACATCAATTTTATTATTTTCTTATAAGTACCAGTGCTTTTATGTAGTGGCAACGGCAGCTCAGTTAGTGGAGTGTCTGGACTACCACTACCGCCCGCGTTTGGTTTCCAGTCCGGGCATAGATTTTCGACCCTCCTGTCAACCCAGCAGCAAAATGGGTAGCTAGATCTATTCACTGTCAAGATTTGGTGAAGGTGAAGGCAGCTTGAAAAGCAATGGCAAACTATCACTACACTATGCCGTTGCCTCGAAAAATCGGGACTCTACTCTGATTACCCTATACTCAACTGTTTGAATATGAGACTTACTTTGTTTTACATATAAGTTGACTCAATGTCATACAAAACGATGAGGTTCTTGATGGTTTAATAAGAGAAATACAAATAAAGAAATTGTTGACATCAAAAGTAGGTCTAGTAGTCTAGTCAAAGACTTTCTAATTATAAAGATGGCCTTGATTCTAGCCTATTACACCGCATAGTATCAATGAGGGTTCTTATCTCTACTTGCCTTCAAGTTGATAACATTAACACTAATTTATACATCATGTCCTACATCCAGCCACTCATTGTTCTCATTCACTAATATATGATAATAATAGATTTTGCCATCGGTTATTTTCTTAATTACTTATAGCAAGCTGGGTTTTTTAATTTTTTATGAATTATCAAAGTTTTTCTCTGTTTCTTTTCTCATCCTTTTTTGAGTGTATAGATTCCCATACAAAACACTATCAACTTTAATGAAATGCCACTGAACGAAATAAGTAAACACCTATGACTTGATAATCATGTGAATAGAAAGTACACATACAGTACAGCCTGTGTCCCCAAACACGTGTTTGATGAAAATACGAATCTCTGAATTCATGACAAAGTCCCAACCATAATCCTTTTTTGTACGCCTACGATAATTATTCCCCCAAACACTTATTCCACAAACTAATTTTCAGGTCCTAAGGAGTGTGGGGAATATGGACTGTACTATATGCATAGCTAAACCCACTAGTTGACTCATAGTAAGAGTTGCCATTATTCACTTTCTCAGCTGAATGCATTTATTTCATGAAGATAAATTACATTGTCTGATCCAAGTCAACACATGCAATAAGGGTTCTTTCTGTACGTCTTGAAAATTCCATAAAGATAAATATAAAACTTTATAAAATTAAAAAAACCAAAACACTATTGTGTGCATATTGTATTATAAGTAAGTCACCCATAAAGATTATACATTTTTTCCCGTTACTAAATAAAAAAAAGACGTAAATATACAATGTAGACTGATTTGTTCCAAGGATGGAAGAGGGAAATTTATGAGTTGAAATGAGTGGTTTGTGGAATGCCATGGTAAAACAAGCACCAAATAAACATGTATGTTGTGTGTATGTGCATTTACACACAACATATAAGAAATAACACGTAATTACAGTGTAAAATAATCACAATCCATACTTGGAGTCGAGGTTCAAGAAAATAGCCATCTGAATGTTCTTATCACAATGCTGTTCAAGGGTTGATAATCAGGTCATTTGTCCTATCTGTCTAACACTTGATAAATAGGTCATTTGTTCTATCTGGCCAAGCAAGGGAAGTAACTCATGCAGGATTTCAACATGGTGTCAGTAAAATATTTCTTTTTCAGATACTCTACTTGAAGTAACTTAATTAAAAAAATATTTGTAGATTCTGCAGTAATTTTTCTTTCAATTGATATCTGACATGCATCCATATCAACTGTGAAAATCCCAAACGTGTTTGTAAGTCTAAAATAAGTAACATCTCACCACCCCCCTCCTGCTTTAATAACATTAGAAAGCCCCTATGCTTCGTCTAGTAAGGATTCAGAACCAATAGAAACCCATATAATAACCATATGAGCAATCCATGAACCTATATTGGGTCCAATCTTTAACACTTGCAAACTGTTTGTCTTTGAAAATAGATTAAAAGCGCAGCATCATTTTCTTTAATTTTGGGGGAAACCCATCCAAAAATGAACTTTCACGGTTTGCAATTTTTACCGACGATATTATTTTTAACGTTATAAGTTTGTTAGACCACTCAAAAGTTGATGGTTCAGGTGAGGACCGTGACTCTGCCAGTCAGCGGTCAGCAGAATTTCCGTTTGATCTAGTTAAATCAAAACATATAGTTCTAGATCTTAACTGCTGTCATTTTCAAGTTAAACATCGAAGTCAGATTCACTATAACAATTTACAACAATGGCCTCTGCGCTTATCTAAAATACTTCATTCCACAAGGAATCAAGAAAATCAAATAATAGTTTCACAACAGGTACATGCGTGTTGCGTGTGTACTCGTCAAGGCATTGGGGGGAGGGGGGGAGTGGGGGTTTCTATTCTTAACAGTTCGATAACCAATGAAGCAATTTAAATCGAGTGAATGCATACTTTTGTATTTATGTACTCTACAATTCCTGAAAGCAACAGAAGTATTCTATTAGTATTACTAATAATTGTAGTTTTGACGTAAATGAGCTCCAACACACACTGGTGCTTTGTTATCAGGTCAGTCATAATAAGCATTGGACTGATCAGGGGAAGGATTTTAGCCAGCGCGAATAGGCACAACGAACAACAATGGATTGGTTCATCTGCTTCTCGTTGCTTCATTCTTTCCATCTCTTCCATCCTGCATGAAAAGAAGTTCTGAGTTCATACAACGCGTTACTCACAACAAGGGATAGTCCCGACAGGGACCCGCCCCCTTGTTTTTCTCTATAAACCAACCATTACAATCTACCAATGTCACAGGAATCTTCCAGCACGAATATATTAAATTCTTTCTACATTTCTTCTATGTTTAACTATAATAAAACAACTTTATTCCAGTTTTTATAATATTATCTTTAATTAATATAGATCACATACACATTTATTTATGTCAGAACTGTCTGAAGTTATATTATATCAAATGTATAAAATTCAATGAAATTCAGGGCAAAATTTTTCCGGAGGTAAGCTTTGTATCTTCTTTCTCAAGATGGCTGAGTGAGACTCTACCTCTTCACCATAAAAGATTCTGATACCACGAGGTCACAGCATACGCTGACATTGACAACATTAAAAAAAACTCTATACAGCTTTCATCAAATGATAACAATGAAAACTCTTCAACGAGCTGGTCGGATCTGAAAACTGCATTGGAAGAAATATACGGAAAGCAAATGGATGACTGCTTTCTCAATCTGCATTGAGACAAAATTCCTCTACACTCATTCATGACCCAAAACCTCAACGTTTTTATCATCACCAAGTCAAAGTGCAATCTTAACATATTTGGGCCTTCCTGAAAACTTAAATAATTTTATCTAGTATAGATATTTCCTCACGCAATAGCTTAGTCACAACAATTAGGTGCAACCATTAGCATTACAAGTACAGCCTTGCATTGGACACCTGCAAGCAGAAGAAAATGAGGTAAACCAAAGATTGCATGGCGCAGAACCGTAAAATGAGAAATGAAAGCCTGGAAAGAGACTTGGGACACCATCCAAAATAAAGGTTCAAAACAGACAAAAGGGTGGCAAAGTTTTGTTGCTGCACTACATGCCATCTGGCGTAAACGGCAGTAAGTAAGTAAGTAAGTAAGTTATTAGAGGCTAAGAATAGACTGATGATATTACTGGGCAAACACACTGGTCAGATTCTCGTTCAAACATCCGTCTCAGCACCTTCCAAGGTGGGATGGGCTTCATCAGGGCCTTCACTTCAAGCTGGAATAACATGTGGTAACCGTTCCCAAGAAATCATCTTAAAAATCTTCACAAATTGCAATGTCTGTTGACCTTGGCATGAACCCATTGTAGATTCTTCGGCTTTCCACAATATGGCAATGAAGACTTATTTTGTTCCCAGCAATGAGCGCATACGTGGTTTTTTTCATTCCAGTTTCAAGTTTTAAACAAAATATAAGGGGCTCAAGCAATTTCCTTCCAGCTATCTTCCTTCTCGGGTGCGTATGACCCATTCAGCTGTCGGGTTGATGTGGTAGAGATCCAGCATTTTTGTCTTGGGGTCCAGACATCGCTCGGCTGAAAGAATAAAGAAAGAGATTTGTTCAAATCCTAAATGATTATAAAGGTAATTATGTGATCACCGAAGGATAAAATTTCCACATAAACATAAACACTAAGAAAACTGAAATTCCCTCGTTACATATGTCATTGTCATCATTATCCTGATGCGCAGCTTATGCATGGTCTGACATAGCTTCCTGAACATTCTTTCGGAAAAGCTCACAATCCGTTGCCACTTGTCCTGTCTCCATTGCTGTAGTTTGGAGCCTGTCTTCTATGTCTTGTTCCCATCTTCTATATATTATGTACAATCTATATATTATGTACAAGAAGCAAATGTGCAAGTAGCATAGCTATGTTTGTTCATATTCACAGTAGGGCGAAACAGAAAATGTCAAGACAGAGTAGCCTGGAGAAAGATCATTTTGGGCATCTAAACCCATACACTGGTGGAGCGTGAAGAAAGATAGAATTGGAACTGAGAAAGACACAAAGAAAGAAAGAAAGTATAATGTCAACCCCCTTATTCTATCTCACTAAAACAAATTGGCTGGTGGTAGCACATCAGCCAATACTTAGTTTAGCTTACACGGAGATGATGATGATGATGAAGAAACCATCAACAATCTCATCATAAACACTCACCAATGTTTCCTCCAACTTCGTACAAGTAGTCTCCGTCGTCAGCGTAGTGAGCGTTGTTGGGGTTGCGGTAGACGTGGCCGTCACTTTGCTCTGGCTCGCCAATGGTGCTAGAAATACAGAGAAATGCAGGACATTAAGTATATAGAGAAGAAGTTGATTATAATATTTCTCAAAAGACATTACATAAGACTAAGTTTGGTTTGGTTAAATTGAAATTTATCCCGTCCAGGTCGTGGTGATCTCAGGGGTGAATAAAGAGGAAACAGCAAGATGAGAGATGATTGCAAGGAAAGGAAAGAAATAGGACTTTCCCATTTAAATAAGACAACATTCTTGTTGCAGGTGTTTATCATAGCTATAGGTAAATTCTTAATAAATACAACCGTGTGATATTTTGCAAGTGTTAGGCACAATCAACTCTTCTGAATTCTCAGATTCTCACTAACGATGGGTGTACATGAAAAGCAACCAAAGAAACAGCACACACAAAGCCGCATTTTACCTGTTGTCTCGCAGCAGCAAGCCTTCATCACATTTGAACTTTGAAACCACATCAGCCGCTGTGGTAAACTGGTCCAACTGAATGCGGGTAGAGCTTTTGGTCAGGTGTGGTGCCTGCACTCGGTGAAACCCGTCCTGTACTTCAGGCTGATCTGGGCTGGGACTCGGCTTCTTGTAAACATCAGATCTGTCTTTGTCTTTCTTCCACGGCAGTCTCATCAGCTTAAAGAAGGAGGTGGAACAGAGAGAGAAATAGGAGATGAAAATGCCATGAATAAGTAATAAGGGGGATATATGATAGAAACCTCAAAATACCGGTATTCTAATTAAACTACTTACAAATCTACCTGCTATGGATCTCATGCTCATGTTCAAAACGGCAGTGCGGTTTGTTTCATTGAAATTTACCCTGTCCACCATATGCGGTGATCTCAGGGTGAAGTAAGAGGAATGGCAAGATGAAAGATGTGTGAAAGAAAGAGTGGAAAGAAGTTGGACCTCCGGCAGCGTCCACCAACCGCCCACCTGTAGTGAGGTCCTGTGTGACTACTAACTCAGATGGCAAGACAACTGGTGGTTACATTCAAATTTACCCTGTCCACCATTACACGGGGATCTCAAGATGTATTAGGAGGAAACAGCAGGATGAAAGAGAAGTGGAAAAAGAAGTAAAACCTATCTATCAGCAGCGCCTGCCAACCACCCATCTAAAAGCATTTTCAACATAGTCAGTCATAGCCATACACTAATAGTAGTAATACAAAAATTGTACAGATAGCCTTACTCTTTGTGATTGTTTTTCAACCACAGTGTGAAATGCATGTGACAATGTAAGCACAACAGGAAACATACCAGATTAGACATTTACTAGAGTTTGATTTGATTCGATTTCATCCACATCCACAGCTAAGGGGACTCGGTAGTCCAGAAACAAGGTGTCGTCCTCTCAACCAGAAGGTAGTGGGTTTGAGCCCCACCAATGGTTGAAAAATTTTCTCAAGTTTTTTTCGATCAAACTCTAGCCCCCTGGTCCAGGTAGGTGAATCGACCCCTAGTCACATCAGAGACAGACATTAAAAAAGGAGGCTCTGTATGCAGATCACAACACTCTGTGCACATTAAAAATCCCTTGGCTGTTTACGGGGCAGTCTGGGCAAAATTAATAATCCTACCAAAAACCCCAAGATCTCCTTAGTTGTGGATGTGGCAAGTCAAATCAAATCAAAATCCACGGCTAAAGTGATCTCATGGTTTTCAGTAGGATGTTAAAAATTTTTTGCCCAGCCTGCCATGTAATTTTTTTATCTGCACATGGGACCCATCATCTGTCTCCGATGGAATAGGTGTCGATACTCCTGCCTTGACCAGGAGTTGAGTTTTAGAAAAACCCCCAACCCTCTAGAACATTTTTCAATTGTCAGGACACAAACTCATAATTTTCAGTTGAAGTCCGATATTTTGCCTTGGACCACTGAGCTCCCCTTACTAGAGTCAAGCTGATGACTGATGACTTTTTAACAGTGAACATTGAGTTATACTTTGTTTGTTTGTCTCATTGTCATCTTCTGAAGAATTTGAATTAAGAGGAACCAAGAGAGTGAAAGGAAAGAAAGCAAGAGGAACAGAAAGATGAACCAAGAGCCAAGAGAGTGAAAGGAAAGAAGCAAGAGAACCAGAAAGATGAACCAAGAGCCAAGAGAGTGAAAGGAAAGAAGCCCAGAAAGATGAACCAAGAATGAGGAAAGAAGCAAGAGAACCAGAAAGATGAACTCCCAAGAGAGTGAAAGGAAAGAAGCAAGAGGAACCAGAAAGATGAACCCAAGAGAGTGAAAGAAAGAAGCAGGACCCAAAAAACAGCCCCCCTACCACCCACTATTGAATTGTCTTATTTTTAGAATTAAAAAATTTGATTTGATTTACCCACATCCACAACTAAATCTTGTGGTATTTGGTAGGATTTTTAATTTTCCGGGGTTGAAAATAGCCGATAATCTTTAACATGCCTTTGGACCACACGAGACCTCCCCTTACTAGATGTCATCCACCTACTGATGACAAGGGATGACTTTTAACAAAAAACTTGAGAAAATTTTTCAACCGTTATCAACCCACTACCTTTTTAATGCGCTTAACTCCATTGTCAAATATTGGTTGAAGGCATGAATTTGAAACATTGAAAATAATAATGCTGAGACAATGATTATGTAAAGGGCATAGGGCAAAATGCAAATATAACTGTTGTCAAAGACTTTTAGGGATTAGAAGCAATGAAACCAGAGAAGATAATACCACCAGTAAGTAAGAAAAGCAAAAGAAAAATAAAAATGAAAATATCAAAGAAGCAGAGAACCAGAATGAGATTTTCAAATTAAGAAAAACAAATTAAATCCTTGATTTCCCTGAGAGGAGAAAGGAGAATAATTTTCCAAGAAAGATGAACCAGAGAGAGAGAGAGAGTGAAAGGAAAGAAGCAAGAGGAACAGAAGAGATGAACCAGAGAGCCAAGATGAAGAGAGACAGACAGAAGACAGAGAAAGAAATTGAGAAGATGAACCAAGAGCCAAGAGAGTGAAGAGAGAAGAGAGAGAGAGAGAGAGAGAGAGAGAAGAACCAGAGAGAGAGACAGACATGAAGAGAGAAAGAGAAAGAAGACAGAAGAGAAGGAAAGATGAACCAAGAGGCCCCACACATGGGATGGAAAGCCTAAGAGAGTGATGGGGCTAGTCTAGAATAAATTCAATAAATAATGAAGTCCAGATGGAAAGGGTCCAAGGCCTAAACTCACCAGATTCAAAACTCAAACTCAAAACTCAAACTCAAAGAGCCAAGAGAGTGAAAGGAAGGAACCAGAAAGATGAACAAGAGCCAGAACAACAGAGAACAGAAAGATGAACCAAGAGACAAGAGAGGAAAGGAAAGAAGCAAGGTTTCTAAGATGAACCAAGAGCCAAGAGAGTGAACTTGCAGACAGACATGGGATGGAAAGCCTAAGAGGAGAGTTTGTCTTGTTTTATGGTTTTTTGATCTTGTGGTAATTACTGAAAACTGAAATTGAAATCCCCAAACATTCCCTTTGTTGGATTTCTTAATTTTATCTATGAGATATGAAGGGAGACAATTGCCAATGCATAAGGAAATAAATGTGTTTTTCTTTACATCTGTTTCAATTTCATGAAAAAGTGAAAGGGATGTTTTCAAGAGTAAATAATGATCTCGCATGTTTTAAGTTTTCAAAAAAAATAGCAGTAAAAGAAAATGAACATTCCATTGAAGAGCAGTGTAGTTATGAAGGCCTTTGGTGAAATAAAGATCCCATTCAGGCAACTGTTACTGTTAATATAATGAGGTTTTTAACACAATTTTGCGAGATGTTTTCCTCAAAGAAATAGAATAACAGTGATAGCTTAAAATGGATCAAAATGGTGCATAGCGTGATTTTGTCACGCAACACTTCACACACATTGACTATTATGTCTTGTGAAGTTACAACAATCATGAGCAATGTGTTTACATCAAAGCCACTCATAGTAATTTCATACATCAGCAAAACTCTAGAGTTGATGATGGCAAAAGTTAGAATTGATGATGGCAAATGTCAGAATTGATGATGGTAAAAGTCAGAATTGATGATGGCAAAAGTTAGAATTGATGATGGCAAACGCATAGAATTGATGATGGCAAAAGTAAGAATTGATAACGTCAAAACTCAGAATTGATAAAAGCAAAAATTAAAATTAGCGATGGCAGAAGTCAGAATTGAAGATAGCAAACATTAGAATTGATGGAATAAGTCAGATTGTGATGGCAAAAGTCAAAATTGATGAAATTAACAGTTAGAATTGATGATGGCAAAAAGTCAGAATTAATGATGGCAATAAACAGAAGTGATAATGGTAAAAGTCAGAATTAATGATGGCACAAGTTTGAATTGATGATGCCAATGACAAAAAACTCAAAACTGACTATTGCTGAAGAGAGCAAAAAATCTGACGCTGCAATGAACAACATGACAAAGGCTCTCAATAAATGGTACAATAAGTTTGTTTGCTTCATTGACATTTACCCCGCCCACCATATTCAGTGATCTCAGGGTGAATTGCAAGGAAACGGCAAGATGACAGACAAGTGAAAGAGAGAAAGGAAAGAAGGAGGACCTGTCAGCAGCATCCACCGACCACCCACTGTTACAAGAAATAGAATTTTCAAGTTGCCCTCCAGTTCATGTCCATTGCGTGGCAAACTTGCTGTAAGGCAGTAACTAAATACACATAATTATGACAAATTAACCTGGAATAGCAAATAGCAGCTGTAAGTTATGAACAACTGTAATTGAAAGAAGACAGGAGTTGAAGTGCTACAAATGTTTTTTCAATGAAAATTTGATAAAGAAGTTACAATATGTCTCCGAGTCATAAATTTGCAAACCCTGAAAACTTTTACGTAAGCATTTACATAATATCACTTGTATCAAACAGTAATGGAAGTCGGGTCAACAGTGTAATTGCGATAGGCTTTGAAATCACACGTCCGTAAATTCCATAAACTCTTAAAAACAAGTACAAAATACACCAGGGGTATTATGGGTGGACGTGGGCATGGTCAAACACATTGGAAAAACTAATTTATCTGCATAAATATGATTGTTGATTAGATCTTAACGCATCAACTTTAGAAAACGTTCCCCATTTCTCTCACTCGATGTAGAAAATATAAAAAAACAAGAAACCGGACAGGTTTGAATTTGTCTTTGTACGTGCTCAAACGACTGTACACTAGTATGTATAATGTATAAAAAGTGAAGTAAAATGCCCATACTCATCACTAAGCTTAGAGAAGTGCAAAGAAGAGTCCAGATTTTTCCCTAGGTGTAGGCATATGGCATTTGCCCCTGGTGCAGATGGGTACAAGTGCTAGCTTGAGAGTTAAAAACCTCGTCAAACTAGCGTCCTGTCCAGGAGGTAATTATTAGCACCCTGTTCTGCTTCACACTACAGAAACTGGGATAAGATCCTGCTCTAGTAGGCCATAATGGCCTTGACGGAACTTAACTCACTGTACTATATACGTCATTGTGTGGTAGTCTGCTATTGCTTTCCATGCCCACTTTGCTTTCACCGAGGTTAAACAGGCAGAGCTACCCATTTCCCTACTGAGAGTTGTCAGGGCGACCCTAAACAATCTGCCCAAAATGACAGAAAGGCCAAATGTTAGAAATAGAAAAGAAAAGAGCGTGTTAGGCCGCCTACATATTGGTCATTCATGGCTCAGGCAGGGTTTCCTATTGACCCATGATGGCCAGCCTTTCTGTCACTCCTGTGATTGACTTTTTACTATTAAACATGTTTTAATAGAGGGCTCTTATCTCGTCGGTATATGAATGAAATATTATTCAGAAAGAAGCATTTACAAACTCTATCGGAATATTGATCCGGAAACCATTTTTGCATTTTTGAAAGAAATCAGAGTGTATCAATAGATCTAGTGTATTAAATATTAATAATTTTTTAACACATTGACTATATTTTTAAAATATTTACAAATATTTAGGGAATGTTTTTTATTTTTGAAAGTACTTTAAGTTCTACCTGGACAGTTGTCAGAAACATATCTTAACTATGAACCCTGAGATCACCGCCATGGTGGACAATGTTACTTAAAAGAAACCAAACAAACTGCCCAGACTGTGAACCGAACTGGTGTCCTCCTGAGTGGTAATCAAACACTCTACTAACTAAGCTACTGGCCATCTACATAGTGTGTATGTATACACTGAGGTGAAAATGTGAAACATGGGGAAGATAAACAGTCATGCAGGTTGGAAAAAAAAACATAAGCAAAACACACACAAGGTCCATTTGTTGATTAACAAAAACAAAATCTTCATGAAACATGATAAAGTTGATGAACTGAGTTCAAATTGACAACTGTAACTCAAAAGACGCGAGTGAGCAAAGTACGGATAAAAAAAATGATAACAAGGATTAGCAGAACACCGAAAACCTTACTTGGAGAAATATTCCTATCTGAAACAACAGGATATTGCTATCTGAGATAAGGAGAATTCTTCTTTAAACTAATATCAACACTCTCATCTGAAAACAAATATTACATATACAAAAAGAACGTATCCAAAGAAAATGAACGCATTCAATTTCTGTTGGGATGTCAAAGTATGTTTTTGTTTCATTACTAGTAAAAATACTAGTACGAGCATATTACAATACTTCCTATCTAAATTTAAATGTTATTTCTATTTCAAATAACTGCTTGTTCCCAGAAATGAAATGACAGAATATTCACCTTATCAGATAGTGGCAGGACAATAAAAAGACACTTGATGAAGATTGATATAAGTTTTGTCCTGGTTTTTGAATAATGAAAAGAAGTCATGTATTGCACAATTTTCTTGACAAAATACTCTGTACTTGAGTGTGTGTGTGTGTGTGTGTGTGTGTGTGTGTGTGTGTGTGTGTGTGTGTGTGTGTGTGTGTGTGTGTGTGTGTGAGTGTGAGAGAGAGAGAGAGAGAGAGAGAACAACATACTCTGTAGTGTGTGTGTGTGTGTGTGTGTGTGAGAGAGAGAGAGAGAGAGAGAGAGAGAGAGAGAGAGAGAGAGAGAGAGAGAGAGAGAGAAGAGAGAGAGAGAGAGAGAGAGAGAGAGAGAGAGAGAGAGAGAGAGAGAGACAGAGGGGAGAGAGGGAGAGAGAGAGAGAGAGAGAGAGAGAGAGAGAGAGAGAGAGAGAGAGAGAGAGAGAGAGAGAGAGAGAGAGAGAGAGAGAGAGAGAGAGAGAGAGAGAGAGAGAGAGAGAGAGAAGGGAGGGGGAGGGGGTAGGGAGAGGGAGAGAGAGGGAGGGAGAGAGAGAGAGAGGGAGAGAGAGAGAGAGAGGGAGAGAGAGAGGGAGAGAGAGAGAGAGAGAGAGAGAGAGAGAGAGAGAGAGAGAGAGAGAGGAGAGAGAGGGAGGGAGAGAGAGAGAGAGAGAGAGAGACAGGGAGGGGGAGGGGTAGGGAGAGGGAGAGAGGGAGGGAGAAAGAGAGGGAGAGAGAGAGAGAGAGAGAGAGAGAGAGAGAGAGAGAGAGAGAGAGAGAGAGAGAGGGAGGGAGGGAGGGAGGGAGGGAGGGGAGGGAGGGAGGGAGGGAGGGAGGGAGGGAGGGAGGGAGGGAGGGAGGGAGGAGGGAGGGGGAGGGAGGGAGGGAGGGAGGAGGAGGGAGGGAGAGAGAGAGAGAGAGAGAGAGAGAGAGAGAGAGAGAGAGAGAGAGAGAGAGAGAGAGAGAGAGAGAGAGAGAGAGAGAGAGAGAGAGAGAGAGAGAGAGAGAGAGAGAGAGAGAGAGAGAGAGAGAGAGAGAGAGAGAGAGAGAGAGAGAGAGAGAGAGAGAGAGAGAGAGAGAGAGAGAGAGAGAGAGAGAGAGAGAGAGAGAGAGAAGAGAGAGAGAGAGGACTGTAATTGTGAGAGAGAGAGAGAGAGAGAGAGAGAGAGAGAGAGAGAGAGAGAGAGAGAAGGGAGAGAGAGAGAGAGGGAGAGAGAGAGAGAGAGAGAGAGAGAGAGAGAGAGAGAGAGAGAGAGAGAGAGAGAGAGAGAGAGAGAGAGAGAGAGAGAGAGAGGGGAGAGAGAGAGAGAGAGAGAGACAGAGAGGGAGGGAGGGAGAGAGAGGGAGGGAGGGAGAGGGAGGGAGGAGGAGAGAGAGAGAGAGAGAGAGAGAGAGAGAGAGAGAGAGAGAGAGAGAGAGAGAGAGAGAGAGAGAGAGAGGGAGAGAGAGAGAGAGAGAACAAGAGAGAGAGATAACAAGAGAGAGAGAGAGGGATGGAGATGGAGATGGAGACAGAGAAAAAGCAAGATATCATAAAAAATATAAACATTAAGAATGTTTCTTTACCAAACGTTCTTTAGACTTGCGGTTTGCCTCGTTTGTGTACTGATGTCTAATCTGGGCTATGAAAGTTGATGGAACCTGAAAAATTGAGAAGTGTCTTGAAGGAAAGCACATTGAGCACACCTTAGACAACAAAATTCTCATTTGATTTGATATTGCTTTCTTATAATCTTGACCATTATAATATATTGTTCCCCCCAAAAGAGCAAATCATATCTCAAACTCAAAATCTAAAGGTACAAAAAGGACAAAATTACAGAAATGAAATCTTCATACCTTGATTTAAAGTACCTCACAACAGGAAAAAAACTCCACTCAAATTAAATATAATGAGTAATATCCTAGAAAGGATTGTAAGTCACATAGAAATAATATGCATTTATGTTTTTTTTGTTAACAGTATAATTCCTGTTTATGGATTGAAAGGTGAACAAGTTTTCACTCCAATGCAGTTCGAGTGAGCAGCACACACAGCACACATTTAAAGAGACCTGATACTCGGTGAATCAGGACGGCGTTGTGTCAATGAAATTGTCCTTTAATCACCAAATTATGTGTCATAACACAAAAATTTTACTTGCTAGAAAATACCATTGATAGTTGTAATCTTTGAAAAAAATATGCATCAATAAAGCGAAAACATCTGAAGCACTGCTGTTAGCAGCATTAGAGTTAAGAGTCTAAAAATTTATAGAACGTAAAAAGATAATATTTTTACATAAAAACCAAAGCTGTTAAAAGCATATTTGGAACATTTGTGGACTTGAAACACTTCAGGGTTTTTTAACGGATGAATAACAATTGTAATGAAACCGTAGTGTTGTGAGTTTGTAACCCCAACAACACTGGTACAAAACCCATGGCAAGCCCAGGTGTTTTTTTCCACAATGTTGTACTCTTAGGAAAGGTATTTTATTCTACTTTCCTCATTTGACTTAGTTGTGAATGAGTACCCAGATATAAGTAGAGAAAGATCTTGTTAGAGTATTAGTACGAAGTGCCTAACAGGAGGCTGTACTGTATACTCCCCAGGGAGTTGAGAAGGACTATGAATGGAATGGCCTGCTGGAGCATAAATGATGTAGTCAGTGAGCCTGCACTTGTGCAGGGATACAGACTATAAATCCATCTTTATCTTTTATTTAATATAAATACTGTGCCAATTTACTTTAGGCTGTTGGCTACCAAGTGGTTAAACTGCAGGTATTTTGGATTGTCAGGTTCTAGAGTTTGAATTCTGACAATGCTATGTTCAACAGTGTGTACTCATTTTTCCAGTCAGCCCAGGTATCAACTTGGTAACAACAAACTAGCCTCCTGTTTGTCTGGATGCAATGTCGTATGACTTGCTCCGTTTCACATTAGGGAAATCAGAATAACCTTCGGCTCTAGGGTCCAAAGCATGGCCCTGAAGAAGCTTTTTTTTTGATAAACTTTGGGGGTAAATCCATTTCAATCCATAGCATGCGCTGACGCTAAAGAGCAGGAAAGTAAAGTAACTAAAGTTCCCTCAAGGACGTTACAGCCCATAGAGCCAGAGTTTATCCTGGTTTCCTAGAAAGGATAAGTAGAAATGGAGTGGAAAGGTGATAAAGGTAATCACCTCCTTGCCGCACACATTTAAAGAGACCTGATACTGGTCTGAAATTGTCCTTTAATCACCAAATTGATTTTACTCCCAAAAATACCATTGATAGTGCTTTGTTAAAATTCATCAATACCTGGGTAGAGTGGGGAAGATTAGAGTTAAGAGTCTCTCCAAGGAACACAAAAAGATAATATTTTTACTCAGATTCAAACCCGGAACCTCATGATCCTCCAGTCCGAACATTTGTGGACTTGAAACACTCAGGCCAACGGATGAATAACACAGAATGGAAAAAGTAGACGCATTTACCGTCCACAGGATGTCCTGGTAATGAATGAGCATCTTGACCATGTTGGACGTGACAGAGGCTTTCTTCAGCTCCATCTCCAGGTTCATCTTCTCCTTGCCGTGACTGCTGGACGGAGGGAAAGGTTTGGTGCCATGATCATCCCGAAGTTGCTCAGGCCCATCCGATTCTCATCGCTGTGGCTGACAGTCTCGCGGAGAAATTTCAAAAGTGTCTAAAATCACACACACACAGGGAGTTGAGAAGGACAGACAGACGAGAAAGAGTGCAGATACAGAGAGAGAAAGAGAAGGGGGGATTGTCAGGTTCTAGGTTTGAATTTGAGTGAACAGTGAAGCAATTTTGTAGAAGGTATCAACTCGGTACAACAGACTAGCCTCCTGCTTGTCTGATGCAATGATTTTACACATTAGGGAAATGATTATCTACCTTCACCCTATATTCGCCTAAGAGGCCGTCCAGCTAAAAGGGGGTAAAGTTTTGTTGCCTTCTGAGGACCAGCCTCTCAGGCAGAGAACCGCTGTTCCCTATACGTTCCTCAAAGCCATGGAGTTTAACAAAATTAATTTGAAATAAAATCTCTGTAGAAATAGTAGAAGAGGTTTTTACCCACCATTTTACCTCTACCTGCACCAAGTAAAGAAAGCACCATTTACCTCTGTTGCACTAAGTTGGAAGAAAGCACCATTTTACCTCTGTTGAACCAAGTGGAAAAAAGTACCAGCTTTAAATCTGTTGCACCAAGTGGAAGAAAGAGCACCATTTACTGGCAAAACCCAATAGTAGATCTCTGTGCTCTTCAGTAAGGAGGAGAATAAGGAGGTTGAGGCTTTGACCATGTTGTTCTTCTCCAGTCCTTGGGATGTCTGAAGAACAAGAAGAAAGGGTTGGTGCCAAGATCATCCCGAGGCAGACAGCCGACAATGTCTAATACAGTGCAGAAATTTCAAAAGTGTATAAAATAACACACACACACATTGACGAGAGAGAGAGAGAGAGAGAAAGAGAAGGGGGGGGAGTGAAATGAAGCAATTTTGAAATGTATTGAATGTGCAACATGATAGCTTGCTGTGATCAGATTTTACACGAGGTGAAATGATTATCTAGGGCTTCTATTCCTTTTCATTGACTAAGAGGCCGTCCAGTTGAGGGACAAGATTTGTCTCTGAGGACCAGCTCCCATCAGGAGACCGCTGTAGTATATTCCTAAAGCCTGGAGCATAACAAAATTAATTTGAAATGAAAATCGTAGAAATGGTTTACAAGATTCATCTCTAGGCTGTGCCCATCAAATTTAAGAAAGACTTCTAAGGTCCTACTCATTTTCATTGATTTGAAACGTTGATGGTTTAAAGTTGCACTAAGTTCATCTATACCGTTTACCTCTGTTGCACCAAGTGGAAAAAAAGTACTGCTTTACCTCTGTTGAAATTTAGGTAAGACTAACCTTGAGTAGATCTCTAGTAAGGAGGAGAATAAGGAGGTTGAGGGCTTTGAGTTGTTCTAACGTCTTTGGGATGTTGAAGAACAAGATAGGTTTACAAGTGAAGGCAGACAGGCTGTGCCCATCAAATTTAGATACATTGTTATAAATAATTGACATACATTGAATCATGTAACGCTGAATCAGATTTTCTGGTTTCGAGAAAATTCATCTCTAGGCATAGTCTCAAAATTAGGTAAGATTTCCATGGGCCTATTCCTTTTCTTTGATTTGAAACGTTGATGGTTTACAAGATTCATCTATAGGCTGTGCCCATCAAATTTAGGTAAGATTTCCAAGGTCCTACTCATTTTCATTGATTTGAAACCTTGATGGTTTATAAGATTCATCTATAGGCTGTGCCCATGAACAAACGAGCAAAAACAGTAAAGCCATAATTTTTTTTATACATATTTTTACGAAAATGATCTAAAAAAGAAACCACAGTGGAATAAAGTCACAAAAATAATAATTGACAAAAAGTGACTGTTTCAAATTAAACATGTGTGGTGATCTCAGGTTGAAATGAGAGGAAACAACAATAAGATGCAAGAAAGACATGTGAAAGAATGACAGAAAAAAAGTTAGGACTTACCAGTAGCCAGTAGCACCCGCCAACCACCTACCATAAGGTAACTTTGATTGATTGATTTGATTTTACCCACATCCACAACTAAGGTGATCTGGGGATTTTTGCAGGATTTTTAACTTTGCTCAGACTGCCCTGTAAACAGCCAAGGGATCTTTAACGTGCACAGAGTGGTGTGATCTGTTCACTGGACCTCCTTTTTATCGTCCATCTCCGACGGGACTAGGTGTCGATCCACTTACCTGGGCCAGGGGTAAGATTGTACTTAATAACTCAAGAAAATTTTCCAACCGTTGGCGGGGCTTGAACCTACGACCTTTGTGTTGAGAGGCTGACAGCTTGCCTCTGGATTACTAATCCCCCCCCCCCCCAAAAGTGACAACTCAATCAAAAGTGATAAAGGCCAAAAGTGACAACTCCATCAAGGAAGACAGAACAAAAACGTGATGTTTTGATGAGGCTGTACTGTGAGTCAGGGTGTGAGCATAGGGCTAAAGGTTCATTTTGAATACTACAGGTGAGTCCAGTCTCATGAATGAATGAGATGATCTTGTATCTCTTTAAACCTCAATTGACAAAGGCCTGCCAATATTTTGCTTTACAATGATTTGTTTGTTTATTTGAAGCAAATCCTGTCCACCACGGGCGGTGCAAACCCTGTCCACCACAGCGGTGATCTCAGTGTTCACAACTGAATACTATATTACAGGTACTTATAACTTGCTGGGTAGGACATTAAACACTTTAAAAAAATCAAAAACTTTTTGTATAGATCATAAAAAAAGTCATTATGTTAAGAATCTCTTGATATTTAGTATTCTAGATTTGGTGATGCAGTCCGATTTCTTTGCAAATATTAAAAAAAAAGAAATTTTTAGATCAATCTCTCGATAGAGTTTGTAAATCCATATTACTTTTGGAATGTAGTTAATTTAAATGGACTAACTTGAAAAGAAACATAATGACTAAGTGAAACATATCCTACAAGGTTTCATCACAAATGACTCACTGCTGACTTGAGGAAATGCATCCAGGTGCTCATAGGACAAGAGGGGGACTGGCAACTCGGAGAAATTGTTTCATCACAGCCGCCACATCATGAGGGCTGGCGTCTCCCCAAGAGAACAAACCAGCGTAAAATTTCTCCTCTAAATCTTGCCGCAGTTGCTGAACACAAGAGATGAGAAAATTAAAAGGATGAGGATAAAAGGTGAAAGCCGTTGTTGTAGACAGGAGTGGTTTACGAGATAAATGGTAATGAAGTGAAGTAAAGTAAGTCCCATACTCAAGAGAGTTGAGCGAAGGGGTAAAATCAGAAGTAGTCTTGATTTTCTAGGCATACGGCATAATGTGGCATTTTTGCCATTGCCTTCCACGCCAACCTTACATTCATGAGAAATCTGAACAAACCTAGCTACCCATTTCGTTGCTGAGTCGACAGGAGGGACAGAAAAATTTGCCTGGGCAGGGAATTGAACTGGGAAGTAGTCTAACGCTCTACCAACTGAGCTACCGGTGCCTCAGTTACAGGTAAAATATGGCCTTGTTTGTCTTGACTTCATGAGGGGAAGAACAGAGAGCATTACAAGAATAGCCTTGCTGCATTGGACACTAGAAGGCATAAGAAAGCGAGAGGAAAGCCAAAAATCACCTGGCGCAGAATCGTAAGAGGGATGAAAATTGCTACCCTACTTGTCATCCTACGTAAACAGTAAGTAAGGAACAAATACGTGGAGGAATCTTCAATGTATCCAGTGGCTGCCCATGTTATTCAAGTTATTGCATCCTCTCATAAAATTTGTTCAACAGCAGTTACATTCAAAATCATGTGCATTGACAGTAATACTCAAGAACTGAGTTAGTCAGTTACTATAAAGAAGAAGAAGACCCAGGGAAAGGGAGAGGGAGACGGAGAAGGAAAGGGAGGGAGAGGGAGATGGAGAGGGAGAGAGAGTGAGAGAGAGAGTGAGAGAGAGAGAGAAAGAGTCCAAGAAGTTGGAACTAGATAAAATTTGTTCAACAGAGGAAACAGAAATCATGTGCCTAACATGCATATACATCAGTAAACGGTTGTGGAGAGGGAGAGAGAGTTAGAGAATCCAGACAGACACACAGACAGACACAGACAGACAGACAGACAGACAGACAGACAGACAGAGAGAGAGAGAAAACAGAAATCATGTCCTAACATGCATATACATCAAATATACTTTGGAAACATGGAAATTTTTTATCCTCACACACGAAACATGGACATTTTGATTCTGCTTTCTGCTCCAGACAGCCTTAAAATTCCCTCTATAAGGAGTCCCTCTTTCTCTAAAAACGTTATCATCTAGGAGAAAGAAAAGAAAGTACCATTTCATACCATTACGAAAGAAACAAAATATTGATGATGCTAACATGACTGAAACATGTAATAAAATTGAAAACATAATTTGGCAAAGATGATATTCTTTATTCATAATCTGAATCACTAAATTTTAAAACAAATAACATAATAAAATTTTGCATTGTCATTTACTTTAAAAACAATACAAAACCCTGTGATTTAGTTTTCAAAATCAATGGTTCTTTGTTAAGAAATATTCCTTTTGAAAAACATCTTATGGAAATTAAACAAATTTTTCATCATTTATCGTCAAATTGACTTTATCACTTTGTGTGTTATCTCTATATTTTTGTGTGTGAGTATGTGTGTGTCTGTGTGTGTGTTTGTGTGTGTTGAGTTATAATTTTAGCAAATCAACAGTGAAGAGGAATATAAAACAGTAATGAAAGCCAGAATAGAAAGAAAGTGGGACAGAACAGAGAAATTTTCGGGTAGTTCTCAATTTGTCAGCAACACAGAAAGGTTTTTCTGTGTGTGTTGCTGATGACGGGTGGGCCACCCAAAATTTCTGTTCTGTCCTGTTTTCTTTCTATTTGGCCTTTCATTACTGTTCTATATTCCTCCTCACTAGTTATCGGCCGACTGCAGTTTTAGCAAATCAGCAGAGTTGCCCATCTGACCAAAGGCATGAAGAAAGGAGCAAGACTTACTGCCTGAACACAAGAGGGACTTTAGTTTTGGATGAGCGCTTCTGGTCCACTGCCACCAAAACATCTAGAGGAACACTAAATATGCCTTGCTCTACGTGGGAAACAAAGGAAGAAAAAGAAGTGAGATTACAAATATACTGACTAGATACATAATAATATTTATAACCATGATCCTATTTTGAATTAAATTAAGAGACAAGACTGCCAAAAAGGGTGCTATTATAAAAAAAAACACAATCCAACAACCAAATGTTTTATGACAGCTCTCATCACAAAATTCCATGTCTTCCCGTCTCTGAAAATATTCACAAAATGACAAACTGGTCAGTGTTTGAAAAGTGGCGTTGGTGGCTAATGGCTAAATTGCCAGACTAAGGATCATGAGGTCAGGGTGTTGAGTCGTAGCAATGCCAGGCCCCACGTTGTGTTCCTTGGGAAAGACGCTTAAACACAAATTTTGCCCACTCTACCCAGGTGCAAATGGGTACCAACGACTGCAACAGCTTGGGAGTAAAACAAAAATTGTGACAGACTAGCATCATCTGTTCTGTTTCATGCTAATAAAACCAGGATGAGCTCCAGTTATATGCACCTTGAAGGAACTTTTTGAAAGAACAGTGTTTAAACATGGAAAAAGGAAGAAGGAAAATTGAAAACTCTATGAAAATAAATGCCTCTATAACTACTGTACAACCTGTGGGGATCTTTCTATATAAGCATGGCATTAAATTCTCTGCTTGTTGATTTAATGTACCACACACACTATATATATACAGTATACTCTAACATTTTGTGTACAGTCACATTACACAATTGTATGTACACGTATGTATGAATGTGATGTAAGTAAAATATCGCAGCAGGCATTCTCTAATCCTTAGCTGCCAAAATTCATTCTCTCATTCACTTTTTTTAACTCTTTAAAAAAAAAAAAGGGCTCACCTTTGACTTTTTTCCGTCGTTTTGGGTCGAGAATAGATTACACCGTAATGATCAAATAACGCGGTTAGCTCAATGTGAGCCAGTGCTTTGATCTTTGCCATGTCACATGGGGCCACGTCTCCAATGTAGGTCACCCCAGAGGGTCTGGCTTGGGTTCAAATGCCTGCAAAGTGAACAGAGGGGACAGCGTTATCTCAATACAACAACAAGCACCTTATGGCTGGCAGTTACACTGGGAATTAAGACACAATTTTTGTTTGTTTTGTTTATTTGAAATTTACCCTGTCCATCATCTGTGGTGATCTCAGGGTGAATTAAGAGGAAACAGCGAGATGAAAAGATTATAAGTGGAAGAGTGAAAGGGAAAGAAGTTGGACCTACTAGCAGCACCCACCAACAAGACACAAGTAATTGGTACATAATGATTTCATGTCATGAAAAAGTAACGTATTGTACATATGCAACACAAGGATGAACGAAGAAAAGATAAACTTGGATAATTTGCATTAAAAACATTTCGGACGTTTAGAAACAAATGAGAAATTAATATTACGTATAAGCAAAAGGCCTATTTAAGTCAAAATATTATACTTGTAACTGAAAAGAAAAGGTGGACTAAATAAGCATATGTACAGGCAGCATAAGGCCAGTTGGATTGACTTTTTATAAACAACATTTTTTTTATCTCAAATGGCCATTCACTCAAATTTACTCTTAACTCAAATTTTGGCAAGTTCTGATCAGTTTGAAAATATTAAAAATGATACCGGTGCAGTTCTTTACACTTCTTTATCCTATTGGAAATCTTTTCTTTCTTTCTTCCCACCCCTCAACCATTAAAACTGCATATATAATGTTTTCCTTGTAAATGAATTTATTGTCTTCTGAAAACCATATACCTTAAATGCTGCCTTATATGGGTTTTACATATCTTGAGACAAATATAAAATGAGGGAAAAAAATCAGAGCGAAGGGGAGAGAGAAAATGCTTGACATGTACTGGCTTTATACATCTATGTATTTTTATACGTTTGGCGCTTAAAGAGAGCAAACATAACAAAAGAAGACTACAGCAAGGTAAAATAAGACTTGATAACATGAGACAGAGGAGCGGTTAGCATTATCAAAAAATAAACGTATTAAACGATTAAATAAGAAATGAAAACAACATTACCGTAATTAAGAATGAAACAGGGACAAACGTGTTAGCATGGCCTTTCCTTTTTTGCTTATGAACATTATGTAGCATGAAGACTATGCACTTAATGGTCATGTTGGTTATGGTTGTGATAAATCATAGAATGATAAACCTTACTTGGCTTTACATAGTAATTTAATAGTCTTTACGATATATTTATACTTTTTTCTTCTTTTTCTTTTGTCATTGAAAAAAAATTTACTCAGTGGCTAAATGAAATGAATATCATCGTTACTCAACTACACTAAAACTACCTAATTTTCTACCATTCACACATTGGGGCTGTAAGAGCCAATTCTTATAATATTGCTGCACTGTACGGGTGTTGAGAACAGTATAAATCTTTGTCTAAAGGCACACAAATCTGTAAAGCCATTTTTAACAGCCTTGTCATCATCATCAATTTCTCCACTCGACCAAGGTGCAATGGGTACAAGCAGTGGTTTGGGAGTAAAAATCTGCAGCAGACTAGCATATTGTCCAGGAAGTGATTATTATCACCTGTTCCCCACTTCGTGCTATAGAAACTAGGATCTTTTTGGACGAATGGCCTTGAAGGAACTTTACTTACATCAAGTTTAGATTTTGAGTATCTCATGTACGTGTGTATGTAGTATGTAATGTATATAATATGTATGTAGGTATTCACCAACAACTGATGTATTTTATTGTTCTGTCAATAAACTGTATCCATATGAT
>JAXRKP010000576.1:218094-228094 GCA_037039925.1 Doris montereyensis
ACATTTACATGCCATGAGAAGCCATTGACCCCCGTTAATTTCGTACATGAATTAATACAGATTTATTTCAAGTGAAAAATTTCCTCTTTGATGATTTAAGAACCAGTATTATACAATGTTGTAACAATTGATGTTTCTTGCAATCAATTTCATTATAAACAACATGAAAAGCTATCCTTTTTGGGTTTTTTTTTACTTCAGGTATATTAAAATCCATAATATACAGTTAATTGCGGTTTGATACACGACTCATTTTATTGTGTCAAGACATGTACAAATACAAGCAAACTTTAGTAGAAGCAAGCTGTTAAAGGTCTAAGGTCAGAGACAATCAATCTTTTGAGTTACACAACACATCTAAATTCTTAAACATATACTTTGTGTAACCAATTACCCAATGAGATCAAGGGATGCTTCTACATAAATTGACTACATAATATACAACACTTGGTTGGTAGTAGGAAAGACAACTATAACTATAATTACCACCCACTCTTCAAAAGGAAACAGAGGGGGAGGTGGACATAGCATTTGCGACAAACGATGATACAAAAAGTGGGAAGGTTTTTATTTAGAATAGGGTGCGGCTTAGGTTATTTAACATATAAATGTCAGCTTTAATGTCATCCTTTATGCCTGTTGTGCATGATACGTGACTGTGAACATTGCTTTCAAATCATAGCAAAACCTTTGCAACTTACAATCATTATCAATCATATATTTAATGTCGAGTTAGAGTTAGTTGCTCTTCGGCTGTCAAAGGCTCTGTTGCCAAGCCACTAAGAATAATCATATTTTGCATGATTGTTTTTCATTTGAGACGTTAAATCAATTAAAATTTCATAGCTTACCAGTCTGTGATTAGAATTTTCATTCACCTGAGCCGCCACTTTTAACAGGTTTCATAATGAAAAAGTTGGAATAGCATCGTTAACCCCTACCGACATAACATCAGCACGGACTGAGCACTGACTCAATCCAATAATTATACTTGATATCACCAAGTGTTTTATAATTATGAACAGAATAAAGTATCACATTGTAGGAGAATTAAAAGATTTCGTTTACCACCAATACACCAGTCTAGTTACCCCTACAGGTTACAGTGTGTGTTACTCACTACTTGTAAGGGTTGGTGTTTAGGGGTTATTGCTTTCTTTCTTTGTTTTCTTTTCTTTTCAATTGTTGTCTATTCAATCCCATCGAAAAATTAAATTACCTTGTCCGACTCTTCGAGATGAAAGTCAATGGAGATTTCAATTTCTGACGCAGATGGCAGGTGAGAAAACTGGTCATCGTTGTTGTTGGTCGGTGAGTGATCTGGCTTGGGATGGAAACCCAGCATTTCAACACCTGCAAATGCAATCAGTGTCAACGCAATTGAAAGTGCTGGGTCAAGGAGAGCCAAGCCTGAAACGACTGGGATCTTTCTACCTGACAATCTAATCAAAAACATACTTTAAAGTCTGATTTATATCTAATTCAAACATCCTTTAAAGTCTGATTTTATGTTTTATAAAAACATCTTTTAAAGTTTGACCTATATCTAATTAAAGCATCTTTTTGTCATTTTTAAAATCGACGGTGAAACTCGTAAACCGTGTAATTCTTAATTCAGTAACACCTTTCTTTTCTTTTTTTAACATTAGGAAGCCCCTATACTTCGTCTAGTTAGAATTCCGTGGCACAAAAACCAATAGAAACCCAGTATAATAACCATATAGCAATCCAGGTATTCTTATTGGGTCTAGCTTTTGACACTTGCAAACTGTGCATGTCTTTGAAAATAGAATAAAATGCGCAGCATCTTTTTCTTTGATTTTGTCAAAACCTCCAAATTTGGACTAACATGTTTTGCGACTTTCACCGTCGATATCACCATGAAATGAATTCTCTTATATGAATATCATAACTTGTAAAATGCTGTAGTAGCAATTAGTTATATAGACCTGTTATGTAGTATGTGAATAGGAGCTTGAGCCCATGTCACAATGACATTTTAAAATGTGACCATACTGTGTGTTACATACGTTAAAGGCAATATAACCCATTTAACATTTTAATATGAAAGTGTTTCAAAGTGCATCTCATAATCACAAGTAATAAAATTTAGTGAAAAAAAGTATGCATTGATTGTGGTTAAGAAGACATTCAAAGCCTTAAAATTTCCTCACAAATGATATTAAAAGCCTTAATAAAACTTTCCCATTTAATTCATACTGCCTTTGCACCACCCAGCCTTGTTACTGTTGGGTGTCTTGTCCTGCGATGCAGTTATTGCTCATGCATCACATTACTACTAGTTTCTTTGGAATCTACCCTGCCCACCATATGTGGTGCATCTCAGGGTGAATTAAGAGGGGAATAACAAGATCAAAGAAAGATATGTCAAAGGAATAAAAGGAAAGAAATAGCACCTACCAGTAGTGCCCGCCAACCGCCCCACTGCATCCCATCACTTTGATTTGATTTTGATTAGATTTACCCACATCCACAACTAAGGTGATCTCTGGGGTTTTTGGGTAGGATTTTCAATTTTGCCCAGACTACCCTGTAAACAGCCAAGGGATCTTTAGCATGCACAGAGTGTTGTCATCTGCACATGGGACCTCCTTTTTTATCATCCATCTCCGATGGGACTAGGTGTTGTTTCACTTACTTGGACCAGGGGGATGGATTTTGCTCCAAAAAAAACAACTCAAGAGAATCTTTCAACCGTTGGCGGGGCATGACCCACTACCTTTAGGTTGAGAGGCCGAGACTTTGTCTCTGCACTACCGAGTCCCTCTGCATCCCATTACTGCTCTTCGATTTTATTTCAGTCCTAACATATGCAGAAAAGCCTGTACACATACCAAACACCAACTACTATGTGAAATTGTAAACTTACATCCCATTCTAGTCATTCTTCTCTCCCCTAAAATTAGG
Organism: Doris montereyensis; assembly: GCA_037039925.1. Lineage (NCBI taxonomy): Eukaryota > Metazoa > Mollusca > Gastropoda > Nudibranchia > Dorididae > Doris > Doris montereyensis. The sequence continues at coordinate 221,023 of JAXRKP010000576.1, forward strand.
TATAACAAAAAAAGGTCAGAAATAATACCAGTGTCTGTTGGGACTGTGTTGTCTGACAAAGAGTAAACTCCCTTGTGTAAAAACGTGGTGGACAAGACATCATTGCGCTTAAGTCGGTTGTGTGGCCGAACTGGACGTCTGAGCTGTCTAGTGAGTTTTGCTAGAGGGAGAAATAGACATGAAAGAACGTCTGGTGAAGATTCCCAAACTGAGATATTCAGAGAAACACAGGAAGACAGACAGACAAACAGACAAACAGATAGATAGATAGATAGATAGATAGGACTGATAAGACAGACAGACAGATAATATAGATAGATAGATAAATAAATAGATAGATAGATATATAGACAGACAAATAGATAGACGGATATATATATATATATATAGACAGACAGACAGATAGACAGATAGATAGAGAATAACAATAATAATATGTAGCATTTATTATAAGATTGATAAATACATAAGTATGCACAATAGCAAATAATACTTTCGATTGTAGGGACATTTCTTTACCCATTAAAGACAAGACGCTTAGGAGGAATAATGTTGTAAGACCATAGTGAGATTTTATCTTATCGTATAATAAGTTTACACTAAAACCAGGGATGAACCTGGGTGAGACAGAGACAAAGAACAAAAGGGGAGAAATGATCTGGGAAGACATAGATTCTAGATTTTTGAAACAATGAAAAAATAAATAAGATAATAACAACGTTAATGATAGTTTTGAGACAGAAGATAACTATGATGATGATTAAAATGTTGCTGATGAAACTGTGAAGGAATAAAACAATAATAAGTAAAGTAAAATTCCTTCAAGGCCACTAAGGCCCATAGAGCATATCCAGCTTTCAATAGCGCGAAGCTTGAACAGGTGATGATAATCACCTCCTGAACAGGACGCTAGTCTGACGCAGATTTTACTTCCAAGCCTGTGCTTGTACCCATTTGCACCTGGGCAGGGTGGGGAAAATGCGTGTCAAGTGTCTTTCCCAAGGAACACAACGTCGGACCTAGCTTTGGTGGATTCAAACCAGGACCTCATGATCACCAGTTTGGTAGTCTAACCGCTCAGCCACCGAAGGACGCCACAAAATAATAATACGTTAATGATCATCTTGAGACTGAAGACAACAATGATGATGATTAAAACGTTGCTGATGAAACTGAAGGAATAAAATAATAGTAACGTCAATGTTGATCTTAAGACAGAAGATGATTATGATGATGATTAAGAAGTAAAAGTAAAGTTCCTTCCTTGAAGGCCATTACAGCCCATAGAGCCGAAGGTTATCCCAGTTTCTATAGCGTGAAGCCACCGAACAAGTGATAATAATCAACTCCTGGACAGGAAGCTAGTCTGATGAAAGCCTTTGATTAGGATGATGATTAATTATGAAAATACAATGGATGGTGATAACGATGACAATGGTGATGACGTTGATAATCCATAATGAGAGTCAATTTCAAACTCTTGTACACTCTACCTGGGAGACGGATCTCCCTGCCTGGGAAAGATGTCTTTGACGTGCACTTTGTTGACCCTGTTCTTCCGTCTCATGGTAGTACTCAAGGTGTCGACGCGTTTCCTGACCGCTTGGGCCTGTGCCGGGTCAGGGAATGGGTGATGGTGTCCAGCTCCCCATCGCTCAGATCCTTGCCATCTGGGAAGGGGAAGAGAAGGGAACGGTCAGAAATGGGTCGTTGGTTGGTTGATTGATCAATCGATTGATTGATTGATTGTATGTTTATTTAAACTCCATTCGCCCTTCACCAAATTCATATCATGATCTCCCAATGAAATTATTTTTGGGATTTGATTTTGATTTTACTCACATCCACGACTAAGGCAATCTCGGGGGTTTTTGGTGGGAGGATATTTAAAGTTGCCAGAACTGCCACGTAAACAGCTAAAGGATCTTTAACGTGCACAGAGTGTTATGATTTGCACACAGAACCTCCTTTCTATCGTCCGTCTCTGATGGGATTAAGTGTTGATCAACCTACCTGGGCCAGGATGGGGGCGGGGGCGGTTGGGGATAGGGATGGGATGGGGATGGGGATGGGGATGGGGATGGGGATGGGGATGGGGTTGGGGATGGGGATGGGATGGGGATGGGGATGGGGATGGGGATGGGGATGGGGATGGGGATGGGGATGGGGATGGGGATGGGGGTGGGTGTGGGTAGGTTTTACTAATGAAAAAAAAAAACCCAGAAATTTTTTTTTTAACCTGCTAGGCATGGAACCCACAAACTTTTGATTGAGAGGCAGAAATCTTGACTCTGGACTACCGAATCCACCAAATTAAGAGGAAAAAAGCAAGATGGGAGAGACAGTCGTAAAAGAATCAAAGGAAAGAAACAGAACCTTCCAGCAGCACGTCCAAACTGTCCACAGAAAAATGTGGGGAGAAATAAACACAGTCTTACAGAGGTGTGAATATAAGAAGTATAAATTAAAGAACTATTTTTAAAAAAGTAATGAGATGACTGAAAAACTTAAATATATAACTTCTGAAAATTTGGATTGAAAATCTAAATAATTTGTACGAAATGTCTCATAATAGCAGAATGAAAGGAAGAAAGCTTAACAACCCATATGTGAAAACCAAAGGAAAAGACAAAGGAAAAAATGGAGAGAAAACCCCACAGGCGTATCATTATATAGCATTAAACGTTTGTTTTCATTCGTACATCATAATATTATAAACACAAACACAAAACACAAACACACACACACACACACACATATTCACACAGACACAAACACAAACCTCTCTAGCCCACATAACTACTCCATCATGCCTACCGTTCAATACCAAGTGAAACACAAACATACAACATGTCAGAGCATTACATTTCTACACACATTCATGGCCAATAGATAAGAAAGTCGTTTGTCAAATGAACTTTGAGGTAGTGTACCATAGTACGATCATCAATTTCAAAGTTTTTGACTTCTGTTGTTGTTTGCATTATTCACACAAGGTGACCAGGCCCAAAAGCCTCCCTTTCACAACCTATCAAGTCTATTAGCTTGGTAAAAAAATGAGTAGGATGAATTGGGGGGAGAGGGGGCATTTTCATTGAGCTGTGGTAGTTGTGTGTGCTTGTGTGTGTTTTGTGTGTTTACTTTTTTTAAAAAGTTATAGTTGGTGTAGTTACAAGACTGGCCTATCACTGTTCTCCAATAGGCCATCTACATTTGCGGACAAGTTATTTGCCTCAAATCCTTATCACCAACTTTTAAAAATATTTTGTGTTCTTTAAACAGGTCGCAGCCATTGGCGGTCTTTACCACTGTGTTCACTGGCGTTGAATTACACAAACATTTCCAACACCAGATGTTTACCAATACCAGAATTGATGGTTTCCGGTACCTGCTTGAACCAACCTTCACCTCTTGCAACTAGGACGGTGCTACTACAATGGGTCCTCTCGTGGCTAATAGACCCGAGGTTTCGCCTGGTGGCCAATGGGCGTGTACCAAATTCGTTGTGGTTGGTAGCGTGGAGGGAAGCCACGTTTTGGGAAGATCTGCAAAAAGGGACCATGTGCCCCTGGTATAAACGAGAAAAGCCTCGTCTCGCCGACCGCTCGACGGAGTCTGGCCGAAAGTATACATAGACACTCTTCCTCCCCCTCAGCGGTACGTGAACGCACACCTAGACACTCTTCCTTCCCCCTCCCCCTCAGCGGTACATGAACGCCCATGCACATTATCGACTATCTTTATGGTTGTCGGGACAACGCTCCAGTGCAGGACTTGTGTCTTCCCGAGAGTTGTAGGCCTTTAGCCCAAGCCAGGGGAAGGCAATGCGCTTTATCATAACCTAGACTATTATAAGACTGATCTGGTTAAGAGCTTTCCTCGCCCTCTTTGCGTGACTTAAGTCTACCTAATATGGACGACAACTCAAGTATAGCAGAGGTCGTCTACTCACGCAAACAACAGCAAACAGAGCCTTGGCATTCAACGGGGACCCCCACCCCCCCCCCCCCCCCAGCATCTCATGCACAGTTGGGGGGCACTGTGTTGTCAACTGGATTAAACCACGGGCGTCCACAGTCGTTATGCCTGCCAGCAGCGGTAGGCCTCCCTGCAGGCGTGACGGTCATCCGTTTTTTCAAGGGCTCTCTCAGGACGCCCCCCACCCCCCCAAATCAACGCTACGCTAATAATACACGACAAGAGACATACATGGCTGCACCAGACTCTATGACCGCGCAAACAAATTCTTACTTTCACGATGGCCTGTAATATGCTAGAAAACATTACAAACAGTTCATAAACTAACTTGAATTAACCCACCCCTTAAGGTAGATGACAAGAAGGTCTGCTGATCGACGGCCTTCCTGGCGAAGTGCGGCGTTAGTTTTGAGAACTCAAAGCCCAAAACCAAAATCCCACATAAAACCCCGTGCTAAATACGTACTTTACGTTCTGGATGGCAGCTGCGCATTCACTAATGAAGGACACCAAACGTTTGGCAATCCAAAGGGTCACACACACACACACACACACACACACACACACACACACAACACAAACGTTCACTCTTGTCTGAAATAGAAAAAGAAATATGGATGCATGACGTCACTTTGCGACAAGACCACACGGTACCCACCTTGAAACTTGTTGACCACAAAGCCATAGCCAGCCGCGTCCAGCCATGCTGCCTCGATTTCGCCCTCTGGAAGGAAAAAAAAGATAAGATAAGATGAGATAAGATAAGATACAATTTTATTGGTCAAAAGTGGTACAACATGAAATACAACACATTTTTAACATAAATAAATCATTCTTCAAACACAAACAGCTTACGCACATTTAAGCATTACGAGATTAAAACATGTATAAGATAACATACAAAAGAATTAACATTTTTTTCTAATACATGTAAACGTAATCATTGCAATGAAAAAAACAAGGAGGAAGAATTTCTTTCATCAAAATGTTAAGAAAAATAAAAAGATACAACAATAAAAACGTCACAATTCAACATTAATTTGTTTGTTTGAGTGTTTGTTTACTTTGATTGAATTTATCCCGTCCACCAGATTATGCGGTGATCTCAGGGCGAACGAAATGGGGTAATAGCAAGATGACAGATAAGTAAAATGAGTCAAGGGGCATAAGTGGGGCTTGCTAGCCTTATCCACCAACTGCCCCACGTACAATTACTGTACACATTTTATGTATTTTATTGCCTTTTTCTGATGATAACGCGGTAAGAATACAAGACAAATAGACAAGTGGGGAAACGAGTTTATAAAATAAACAGAAAATAAACGATACAAGGAGGATGATGACTAAGTAGACATGAAGAGGTTAACGTTCTTTTCATAGGAGTCTCAAGCACGTAAAATCAAGCTGAATCATTCCTTACTACTACTACTTCTTTCTTCTTCTTCTTCTTCTTCTTCTTCTTCTTCGTCTTCTTCTTCTTCTTCTTCTTCTTCTTCTTCTTCTTCTTCTTCTTCTTCTTCATTGAAATTTACCCCCGTCTACCATAAAAAATATGCGGCAATCTCAGGGCGAATTTAGAGGGAACAGCAGAGATAAAAGATAAGTAAAAGGATGAAAGGAAATGAGTAGGACCTACCTACCTACCAGCAACGCCCGTCAACCACCCACAAATAATAATTTATGACACGCTTGAGCCATTTTTTACAACCTGAAACCAATACCTTAAAAGGAGCGAAAGGCAAAAATAAAAATAAAAATACACTGCATGTACAAGTAAAAAAAATGGCATCAGGTTTGAAGTGTGTCGACTAGGCTATAATAGTCTAGACTCACACGTACAGTAGCAGGAAGTCAATGTTAAAAGACTGTTCCCCTAACAAAAAAAGATGAAAAAAAAAAGAGAAGGCAAAGACCTAAACACATAGGCAAACACACTCCCACTTTGCTTAAACGAGGGTTCACATAAAAGAGCCCCTAAAATCTTTAAATCTTCACCATTGATCTTTTGAAAGTACACCGGGGCCTACTGAATTTCGATTCCCATGAATGCATACTTAACTGTATGTGCAAAACGTGAAATACATACATACATGCATACGTTTTAACCGCCATTGGTCGATTGGCAGGTAGCAACAAAGGTCATTGGTTGAGAGAGAGAGAGAGAGAGAGAGAGAGAGAGAGAGAGAGAGAGAGAGAGAGAGAGAGAGAGAGAGAGAGAGAGAGAGAGAGAGAGAGAGAGAGAGAGAGAGAGAGAGAGAGAGAGAGAGAGAGAGAGAGAGAGAGAGAGAGAGAGAGAGAGAGAGAGAGAGAGAGAGAGAGAGAGAGAGAGAGAGAGAGAGAGAGAGAGAGAGAGAGAGAGAGAGAGAGAGAGAGAGAGAGAGAGAGAGAGAGAGAGAGAGAGAGAGAGAGAGAGAGAGAGAGAGAGAGAGAGAGAGAGAGAGAGAGAGAGAGAGAGAGAGTAACGTGAAACGAGTTGGGGAAAATAGGCGAGTGTGAATGGAGGCTGAAATCAACAAGTGATGATGACAATGTGATATTATCATTGCAAACTTGAATATCACGGCTAGATCGATGGCAAGTGAAAGTAGAAGTTTAAAAAAAAAGGTGAATTGACCTAGAACGTGCTGTTGAGATTAATTCGATTTACAACAAAGGTCGAGCACGAGTTAAAAATAATAACCAACACGCTGTGTTACATACATCTCTTAAACACAATGTGTACGAATGGGCATGTGGATTTGTTTCATCGGAACTTACCTCGACCACCGTATCCGGTGATCTCGAAAATAACAATGAACGACAGGCCGTGCTACAAAATAAATGGGCACGTGGATTTGTTTCATCGGAACTTATCGCGACCACCGTATCGGGAATATCAAGGTGATATGGGTAGAAGCAACAAACTGTTTGCTTCACTTAAAAAGTGTATCCCGCCCACTACATACGGTGTTTACTCGTTTACAAAAAAAAAAGATTTGTTGCTGTAAACAGCCAAAGGATTTTTAACGTGCACAGAGAGTTGATCTGCACACGCGACCTCCTTTTAATCGTCTCTCTCCCACGAGACTAGGTGTAGATCCACCTACCTGGACCA